>VYZQ01046688.1:0-28954 GCA_013400655.1 Mystacornis crossleyi | reverse complement strand
TTCCAACCCGAACCATTCTACAAATCCATGGATTTGTCTGCCAGACCTGTTCCCTGCTCAATTAAGGGCTGAATTCCCTGCTGAACACAACACAGTTCTAGAGAATTCCAGAGAAGCCACACTCTTGGTCCACTTGATATCTATTTGATGATTCCTTATCAAGGCTTCAGATCACCAAATTGCCCATTTTTCTCCCATAAAGCAGATCAGCACTGTATCAGGATTCAGAGAGTGATTTGGACATAGAACAGAGAAGCAGCACTTAAGATCTTAAAAATCAAGACTTCCCAGGGTGAGATTGCATTGATCTGAAGTGGTGATCACTGCATTTATGTGTGCCCCTCTTCCTGAGGCTTAAATATTTTAATAGGATTATTAATCATAGAATTAGAAGGGTTGGAAAAGAACACTAAGATCTTCAAGCTCAACCATATAATATAATTAATATTCTTCATAGTATATATTAAGAGTAATGTAATTAATATTTATATAGTGATAGAATATATAAATAAATTCAATATATTTATAATTAACATTGATTTAAATTACATAATTAAGCTGGCTCTATCAGAAGTATGTCCCAAACCCTGCCTGGAGCCTGCAGGCAAAACAGAGGGTTCAACATGAGAGACACATTAAATTCCTTATTTGCTACCACATATATTCCCCAAGGTTGCTGAAATCTTGCCCCATGAGCTCAGCTGCCCCCTCACTCTTCCTCTGGACCCAGCTGGGAAGCAGGGGCAGTACAGCACTCTTGGCTCAAGGTCTGCTCCATGAAAGCCAAAAAAATCCAAGGCCAGAGCCAGCTGATTCCCTGACAGCCCGTGGAGCCAACAGAACAGAAGGATTTTGCTCCACTGAAGCTGCAGGAGTCACCTCAGCTGACACCAGTCCTGAAATGCCATCCTGCGCCTGTGCTGGTTGCTGGAGTCCTTGTCAGCTCATCCCAAGCAGGATTAGCATCCCTGAGATCCACCTACACATCCCAGCCTTTGGATGAGACAGCAGAACCCCCTCCTAAGCAAACCCACGCCTCCAGCACCCTCCCTGGCACCCATAGGGTTTCCAAAGGAAGTGGAAAGAGAGAAGCCTGCTTTGAACTGGGAATAGGTCTGAGGAAATGCCAGTGCTGGATGGATTAGGGCTCCATTCCCACATGGATGAGCTCACAGCAACCATTCCATCTGCGTGGGTGAAGTCCAACGTGTGCATCCACAGGAGCTTTCCTGCGAAGGAACTCCAGTGTCGCTGCTGGAGCGCGCTGCGGTTCATCCCAGCACAGCTCGGATGGGAACAGATGGATTTGGCATTCCCTTCTGCAATGCAAAATCCAGGACTGCGCTGTGCTCACCTCAAACCCGCTGCGCCCAAAGCTCTCCCAGAGCAGCTGAAACCACAGCAAGGAGTCCACCTAAAGATTCCTCCTTAAATACAGGGAGGAGGTTGTGGGTGCTTGGAATCGAGGAGATCCACCTCAGAGCAGATGGATCTTCCTCATTAAAAGTATTTTCTTTAGGAGACTGAGAACCAGAGAACAGCAACAGCTTGGAGCAACCTGGCCTGGTGGAACCCGGGCCCCCATGGCAGGGGTTGAAACAAGATGATCCCTAAAATCTCTTCCAATCCAAACCATTCCATGGTTCTGTGAACTCTCCATGGAGCCACCACTGAGTCAGGGCAGAGGAAACAACTTAAAGTTGTGCAGAAGTTTAAGTTAGATGAGTGCAGCAATGGGGGCATGCTTTTTACTTTGATAAAAAGGGAAAAAAAAGAGGAAAAAGGGAAAAGAAGAGGGGGGGAAATGAAGAAAAAAGAGGGGAAAAGACTGGGAATAGAAAATAAAAATAGGGGAAATAGGGGAGGAAGGTGGAAGAGGAAGCCACCCCTCTTGTTTCTGGAACTGCCAGTCACCCACCACAAAGAAGGTTCTTATTCAAGCCAAAGTGCCTCTGGGAATTCATGGCTTTCAATCCCTGTGGAGGACTCTACCCATCCTCTGTCTCCTGAGCACAGTGAACCTCCTGTTCATTCATTAAAAATAATTAAATAACTAAAAAAAAAAATCAAACTAGAACAGGAAGAAGCTTTTTAACAATGCCTTCCCCCTCCTCCCCCCTGCCCCCTTTTTTTTTTAATCAGAAGAATTCCAGTTTGGAAAAAAAGAAGCCTTTTATAGAAAAGCTAATATTTGAAAGCAATTTCTTGCTGAAGGGCATCTTGGCTGGAGGATGGAATTTCTGCTGAGAGGAAACTGGAGGAAGACTGAGCCCTCCCAAAAATCTGGCAGCACACTGGGCAGGCCACGCACGAGCAGACGGAAAACCACAGCACGTGGATCTGACCACACAGACAAACAAAATCCAGTTTGGGCATCTTCCTCCAGCTCCACACTGCAAATCTCCCTGCTGGAAGTTCTGTGTGCAGACAATATTTAGAGATATCCAATACAACCACACCCTCAAACTTGGAAACGGAACAGGGCCTAAAAGGTGTTTTATCTCCCTGCAGTGCACACCATCCTCGTGTCCCTAAACATCCACCAGCCCAGGCACCTGCCTTTAGCAAATAAACGGGTTTTGTTGAGGGGTCAAGGCCATGCAGTCCTGAGCAATTGCTCTCTACCCCAGGAACAAATCCAAGAGCTGGACTCGGCCTGGAGCACCACCATCACTCGAGAGTCTTCTCAGATCATTTTAATTCACTCCTGGGTACAACAAAGAGTTTATTAAGGAGTCTGCGCTCCACTATTCCCTGACATTTCCAAGAATCAGTTTTCTGCAGGCAATTATCAGTGTTAGCTTGGAGAGGAAAGGAGGAGAGCTAACATTTATCCAGAGAATACAAAGGGAAAAATGACGGTACAATTCTTCACTTCAGGATTACCCAATCGGACCTCGTCCAAACAAACAAAAGATTATCCTCAAGCAAGTTATTAAATCATCTCTGAGGATGAAGGATGACTCCATTTCCCAACAGAACCAGAAACTGGGGATCCCCAAGAACAAGTGTCAGCTGGAGCGTTTGGTCAGTGAGAGCAACACTTCAGTTCCTAAGGAGAAGTTACAAATGTTCATTACAAACTCTCAGTATGTGAATGCAGAGTCCGTAAAGCAGTGGCTGGTTCTGAATTCCCACCCTCCTCTGGATTCTGCTCCAGGGTTTCACCACCACCCTCGTGGGGAGAAACTTCCCTTCTGTCCAACTGGAATTTCCCTTGACGTGGATTGTGCCCATTGCTCCTTGCCAAGGGCCATTACGGCTGAAGTTCTCAAGGCCAGGTTGGACGGGGCCTGGAGCAACCTGGTCCAGTGGAAGGTGTCCCTGCCCTGGCAGGGGGTTGGAATGGGATGATCTTCAAGGTCCCTTCCAACCCCACAAAATTATGATTCTGTGACCTTCTCTACAGTCACTCCTTAGTTGCCGAGAGCAGCAGAATCCTCTCCTCCCACCTCCAGCTACAAAACCCCAGCCCTCAGGCCCTCCTCCTCTGTCCCTGGCTCCTGTTCCAAACAGTTTGGTGGCCCCAGTGGGTTCGCTTCTGTCTGTTCTAAGCCTGCCACGGTTATGGGGAGCCCTCAGTGCTCAGATGTGTTCCCTCAAGTGTCCCTGGAGAGGAAAACCCACATCCAGCTGCACTGTCACCATTATAGCCCAGGATGCAATCAGCCTTCACTGCCAAAAGCACAGCCCTCAGCTCAATCTCAGTGTGCAGAGGGACAGAACTAATGGAAAGCGCCTTGAACTCCAAGGATTTGAAGCATTTAAGTGAGAAGATCAATATGCTTGAGTAGCAAATGTTGGCCTAACAGACCTTACACACGTCCGGAGCAGAACCAAGGCGCCTGGGCTGAAATCCCCTCACCTTGGCAGGCTGCGGAGGGATCGGGCTTTCATCCCTCTCTTGGATTGAAGATTCAGGAACCCAAGAGAGCAGGAGGAGTCTGCAGGACTCCACAGTGCATCAGGCAGCTCCCACAGGACTTTGTAACCTGCCCAAAGTCTTTGTTTTCTCTCCATCCAACAACCGCGACCGCCTGGTGCAAAGCTTTGCTTGGACACCTCCTCCACCTCTTGCTTTTTACTCCTCATCCTCAACTTTCTGCCTTGCCCCTGTCTTGGCTCAGTGCTTCAAATTTCATAAGGAATGGGACTTTCCCCATTTGCTACAGCCCTCTCCAGGCAGGAGACTGAAGAAGACCACGAGAAATTTGGGAGCACAACCAATTTGAGCCAGTCTGGTCACTTCAGAAACACTGCCAAGGTTTTTCACTCCTTGGTAACACGCTGTGGTTTTGCATAAGAGGCACCTGCCAATCATGATACAAATGGGAAGAAAAAGGAAGAAATTGGTTCTGACAGACAATGGGTCTGAAGCTAGGAGCAAAGAAAAGAAAACCCAGCTGCTCTGGCTGCTGAGGCTTCAACACTTAACCAGCTGCCTCCTAAAGCAAGTCACTGCACATCTCAGGCACATCTTGTTTGATTATTGCAAAGACTGGGCTAATGGCTCTCTGCGCACCTTGTTAGGAAAGGCCATGAATGAGATTTCTGAGCCGTGACACGCTCCATTTACAATTCCATTTAGCAGGTCACAGAAAGTGGCGGAGAACATATTCCTGAAATACGTGTTCCTGCTGGGGCTGCTGGAGCTGAACTGCAGCTCCACAGATGCAACTAAAAGAGAGCCAAATCTCTAAAAATATCATTGTTACACTTTGTAAAACACCTCCAGCTCCCAGCCTCCAAAAACACAACCAGAAAGGGCGGAGCTGATTCCCTCCAGGCTCCGGGGCTTGCAAAGCTGGGAGCAATCGGGCAGTTTTCCTCGCCTAAACAGCAAGGAGAGGGATAAAGGGATCCAAACTGAGGGATAACCCACAGCTGCCTGCCCCTCCCTCCCCACGCACTCTGCCAGAGGACCAGTTTCTCTCTAGGTGTCCATCCCCCAACAGAGGCAGCGTTTCACTGCATCCCCAGCATTCATCACAAGAAGTGCCGGCAACCCTCGATGGCACCGAGATGGGAATTCCTGTGCTGTTCCAGATACGGAGCACAGCTGGAGCCAGGGCTCTTTCTGGCTATCAGTGGCCTCTGGGGACTTTCTGCAGCAATAATCATGTCCTGGACCAGCTCTGCCTCTGGCAATTACGTCCTCCCTCTTTCATTCAAGGCAGAGGTAAACAAAAATCCCCGAGGGAGCCTCTGATTCATGAGGCAACAGGACAGAGCGATAGGGGATCCCCAGTCTGTCCCCCACAGCATGATTTACTCCACTTCCACAGCTCCTGACGATGTGTTTTTAACCTACTGGATTTTGCCCAGCCAACATAACCAATGCTTCTGGACAAGCTCACGGAACGATCCAAGTATTCCAAACCCATTCCTGATGCTAACGATGCACTCTAACCTCCTTTTTTACCAAACACGTTGCAAACTTGGAGGCCAAGGGGAGACATATTTTTTCCCAGCCTAAATAGGTCCAGATTTTGCAGTCGTTACTGATGAGGCTCATCGAGGGAAGAAAAGAAACTACAGCCCATGGTTCTTGCAGAGACCAACTGGCTGCGGTCCAAGGCTTGCCTGAAGTGGGGCACCTTGCTGGGCACAGCATCCCTGCTGAGCTCTCATCAGCATCAAGCAGCAGGAGGATTTCATCCTCGGTGCCTCCGGAGGGTGTTATTCCTGCCAACTCATCCCAGCCTCCTGACAGAGTCCTTTGCAAAGGCACATGATGTTGTCGACTTGCATTCAGCTGATGGTTCACTTTAATTAAAGCACCAGCATCCTGGGGCAAGGGGGTTAGGATTAAAAACAGCTTTAATAAAAGCCGGTTCAATAAAACAAGGGACTGTATAAGCTACCTAAGAATACAGCCAATGAAGGCTGTTAGATGTAATGGCCTCAGAATTACATTTTGCTCAAGAAATCTCAGAAGAAAATTATTATCAGCAGGAGGAACATTTTACACATATCCTGGGGGGTTTGGAAGGTGCTTCCTTAGAGGCCAGCTTCTGGCTCCAGGTGGAAATGGGACATTCGGGCGCTATACCAGGCCTGGAAGAGACCGCAGTGTCTAAAACCCTCAGCAAAGCTGTGACCCAAACACCCTGCAGCTCAACGGACCACTCAGGGCCAGAGGAAACAGCTCCACCGTTGCCTTTGCTGATCCTATTTCTGTCCTGGCCCCAAACTGCTTTTGCCATTTGTGCAGCTCAGGCTCGGATGTGCCGCCAGCTCTCTCCTGTTGGGTGTATACGAGTTTAGTAAGCACAGTTTCCATATGGGAAGAACAGTGGATAAGAGAAATCCTGAACATTTATCCCCATTTAAAGAGAATTAATGTATTTCAGAAGCGTTTACAGGAATTCTATTGTAAAATGCTCTGTAAAATATTCTAAATAATCTGACATAGATGTCAACTAGATCCAAGGGCAAATGACTGGACTGGGAGAAGAAACAGAGAGTAGGTTTATTCCTTGGACAATTTTTCCCTTGCATCTTACCCTTGGCAGCAAATGTCTGCAAGACAAGTTCTAAAAATACTATTTTGTCATGATGCTTGGCACAAAATAAACAAAAACAAACCAAGGATTTCTGTTCTGGTTGAAAGGGCGAGAGCATCACCAGCCAGTGCTGGAAGACAAAACCCTGACAGGAAAAGAGGCAGTGGGTGCCATTCTTGGTACCGATATCCACTTCCCCTGGATTACACCCCAGATTAGACCCCGTTTGGGTCTTTACAAACCTTGCTTTGTATGACCAACAAACACCAGCCTCGGTACCTCCACACCAGGTGACATCTGCCCTCCCCAAAGCCCCCCTTGGGCCACAGGGGTCCCTTGGGGGTGGCTGCAGAGTGCCCACACCAGCACATGCGGGAGGACAAAGCCAAACCAGGAGCATCAACGCCAAAAGGCAAACCAGAACGCTTCCCCACACGGAAACCCACACAGGTTCTTCCCTCTCCCTCCATCGGTGGCACAAGCGACAAGGCAATGACATCTTAAAAAAGCATTTGCAAGGGTTGATCATGCAGCAATTCTGCCTGAAGGGTCAGCTGGTCTCCAGCTGAGGACAGCAGCGAGGAAAATGCTAAAGCAGTAGGTGTCTAAATGCTCGTGTTATTCAGAAACCCCTGGGAGGCACAAAAACGAGGACTAAAATAANATTCTAAATAATCTGACATAGATGTCAACTAGATCCAAGGGCAAACGACTGGACTGGGAGAAGAAACAGAGAGTAGGTTTATTCCTTGGACAATTTTTCCCTTGCATCTTACCCTTGGCAGCAAATGTCTGCAAGACAAGTTCTAAAAATACTATTTTGTCATGATGCTTGGCACAAAATAAACAAAAACAAACCAAGGATTTCTGTGCTGATTGAAAGGGCGAGAGCATCACCAGCCAGTGCTGGAAGACAAAACCCTGACAAGAAAAGAGGCAGTGGGTGCCATTCTTGGTACCGATATCCACTTCCCCTGGATTACACCCCAGATTAGACCCCGTTTGGGTCTTTACAAACCTTGCTTTGTATGACCAACAAACACCAGCCTCGGTACCTCCACACCAGGTGACATCTGCCCTCCCCAAAGCCCCCCTTGGGCCACAGGGGTCCCTTGGGGGTGGCTGCAGAGTGCCCACACCAGCACATGCGGGAGGACAAAGCCAAACCAGGAGCATCAACGCCAAAAGGCAAACCAGAACGCTTCCCCACACGGAAACCCACACAGGTTCTTCCCTCTCCCTCCATCGGTGGCACAAGCGACAAGGCAATGACATCTTAAAAAAGCATTTGCAAGGGTTGATCATGCAGCAATTCTGCCTGAAGGGTCAGCTGGTCTCCAGCTGAGGACAGCAGCGAGGAAAATGCTAAAGCAGTAGGTGTCTAAATGCTCGTGTTATTCAGAAACCCCTGGGAGGCACAAAAACGAGGACTAAAATAAGCAAAATTTATAGGCTAATAAAAGCTGCAGCAAAGAAGTGGAAGGTCTGACTTAGGCAAGGTCCCCTTCCCAGTTCCCAGCAGCTCTGACACATCACACTCACATCGCTGCTGTTGCAAGTGGGCATTTTCTGCGATGTTTATAAATCCTGGCACGGCAAAGTTGAATTATGTAACAACAACTCTGCCATGCGTGTCTAGACAGGAGCCAGGAGGTTCCCCTGCAGCTATTTCCTCTCAGTCCCCACCATCATGCCTGAAAGGTGCAGACAAGAGAAACAAGCTGTTCCACCCTGTTTTAAGCAGGAGCAAGGGCCTCACTGCTCTGCTGGAAACCTGAAATGGCTCAGTGCACGTGCTGGAAAAGGCCCTGGAACTGCTTCACCTCCTGCTGCTTTCCAGGGCAGCACCTGGACGGCGCCAAGCCCAAGAGAGGGGCCGTGCCCAATTACATCTGTTTTATTTCTCTTCAAGTTGGAGCATCTGCAGCAAAAACACAAAGACAGGCTTTGAGCAAGAGACACGGCCAGGGAGATGAGGAGCTCCCAGGGGAGGGACGTTCCTGAGTCACCTTTCCGGAACCAGAGCAAATTTAACATTTCATAGAACCACAGAATGGTTTGGGTTGGAACACACCATGGGCAGGGACACCTTCCACTATCCCAGGGTGCTCCAAGCCCCAGTGTCCAACCTGGCCTTGGACACTGCCAGGGATCCAGGGGCAGCCACAGCTGCTCTGGGCACCCTGTGCCAGGGCCTCCCCACCCTCCCAGGGAACAATTCCTTCCCAATATCCCATCCAGCCCTGCCCTCTGGCAGTGGGAAGCCATTCCCTGTGTCCTGTCCCTCCAGGCCTTGTCCCCAGTCCCTCTCCAGCTCTCCTGGAGCCCCTTCAGGCCCTGCCAGGGGCTCTGAGCTCTCCCTGGAGCCTTCTCCTCTCCAGGTGAGCACCCCCAGCTCTCCCAGAGGGGCTCCAGCCCTGGAGCAGCTCTGGGGCCTCCTCTGGACTCTCCCCAGCAGCTCCAGGTCCCTCTGCTGCTGGCCCCAGGGCTGGGGCAGCTCTGCAGGTGGGGTCTCAGCTGAGCACAGGAGCAGAATCCTCCCTTCCCTGCTGCCCACGCTCTGGGATGAGCTCAGGAATCTCTGCTGGGATGCCCAGTGAGTGCCCTTGGAAGCAAAGCAGCAGCCCGGATGGTTGCCCTTTGGAAAGGAAACTCAGCTCATTTCCTCGCCACAGAATCGTTTGCAATTCCAGAAAAGGCATTTTAATCTGGCTCATGTTCTCAGCTCGGTGGAAATGGGAATAATTATCCTTCTCATCAAGAGCTGCGCATTGATTAAAGCACCTCCAATGGAAGGTGGTACAGAAATAGCAAATCTGCCAAACTGCTGTTCCTGCACCTTGCTGCACTCCAGAGTTTGTCAAACACCATCACAGCCAGCCTGACTTTCCACCCCCCTTTCTGAGGACAACCTGGAGAGGGGAATTCCAGCAATTTCAAAAAAGATCACACTGAAAGTAACCCAAAGCTCAAGATTTTTCCTACTCCATCACTCACTGATTGTGAAACATGCCCGGAAAGAAGTGCTCGTCCTGCAGCTCGCCGACGTGACTGTGGACAGTTTGGATGAGCAAACTGCTCTCAAACCATCTCTTATCACAACCCAAGATGGAATTCAGCAAGTTGGAGATAAAGCCCCCACGGTGGCCAGCAGATGGGTGGACCAGAGAGATCCCAGCTTGGGGAAGAATGCAGGAAAATAATTTCCAAAGCGCCACTGGTTGGCAGCCTGCAATTTTACAGACCATGGCAAATGTGGCTTTTGGCTTCACATCCGGGATAGATGCTGATAAAGAATATTTCCAAGCACAGGAACAGATCATGCCCAGAGTGTCCACAGTGCCATCCCAAAGGAAGCTTTTATCCGAACCACACAATCTCTCTCCTGTTTATGGAAGAGCCTGCAGCCCAAAATGAGGCACAACCAGTGTCATACCGAGGTGTAACACCTGCATTCAGGGACCCTTCTCCACCTTTCTCATGGAGAAAAGCAGCTCTTCAATCTACTCCTTGGAAGGGAACCTTGGCAGACATCAAAATGCTCTAAAGGCTGCTGACCACACTCAGAACCAATTTTTTATCTCCTTACTCTGTTCAGACCATGACAAACATCCTGCACCTGAAGGAATGTGAGATAAATGCATAGTAAAGAAAAAGAAATTGAATTTTACAATAATTTAATTTTTACCTCCCCTGCAAAGAAAGCTTTCCAGCCCATTTCTCTCCTTCTCCCTGCAAGAGTAAAAGTGCTTGTGCAGCAAAACCCATGGCAGGAAAGTCACCTGCAGAGTCACTGCAAAGTCATCTGTCACCTCCGTGAGCTTTGTCATCACAATCCCTGAGCAGAGGTTTGTACCACTGAGAAAGGGAATTCTGGGGAGTAATGGCCTTGAACTTGTTCTGCCTTTGGCTGGGCTGGGTTTTTCCAGTGCATCTCAGAGCATCAAAGCTGCTTCAGCGAGAAGCAGCTGGTGAGAAAAACGCCTAATTCTTCAATCAACAGCTAAAGCAGTCTTGGTTCTTAATTACGATTAATTATATCAAGGCACATTTGGTACAAGACACCTGGTTATTTTTCAAAACGAAAATACAGCCAGCACTGCCTACAGAAAGCACAGGGAAAGTAAAACCTGATTTACAAACGCACTTGAGGGTGTCAGCTGTCTGCCTGCGAGACACCCACCCCAAAAAATCCAATCCTTTGTCACAGGAAATATCTGAATTATCCACAGCTCCCATTGCAGCGGGACTGATGGAAGCTCTAAATATAGCACGTGCTAAGCCATATTTCCGATTTTTTTAATAGCCTCTTCAGCAGTCTGGTTATTACTGCTCCAGATCTGCTGAGAGAATTTCAGGAGTATTTCACAGAGATCCGTAAGGACTCTCTGTTCCTTCCTCTCCAAAGGCAGGCCAGGAAGCTCAGAGGTAGGAGCTGCATCTGCTGTTTCAGCCCACAAGGAACCTCGCCTTGGATTTACTCCAGCACCAGACAGGCTGCAGCTTTCAGAAGAACCAGGAAAAAAAGGAAAAGCAACAGCTCTGATGCCAAGCCGGAGCAGACTCCCTGAGGGATGTGATCTTTTACGTTTTCTTGTTGCATTTAATACCCAAACCTGGCTGGTTTTTCCCTTACCTGTCTCATCACTGGGGGCATTTCCCAAAGCATCTCCTGGCTGTGGCCAGCAGATCTGGGAGCAACACAGAGGATGGAGAGGACAAAACCAGGGAGGCCTGACATTACCAACATTTTTTTTTTCCACCATATGAATCTCTGATGAGCAAAGCTTTCCTACCAATTGTTCATCCATCAAGGAAACAACATCAGAACTGATTTACTCCAGCCTAGGCCCAACCCCTCCAAAAAGCCCCACCTAAAGCAATGACTGTGCTATGCCAGAGTGAAAAAACCCTAAAAAATATTAAAAGTAGTGTCAATAAATCTCCTGGCAGGCAGCAGCCTAGAAGCAGGCTGTGACCGACACCCAACCTGATTTACAGCTGAGCTCGCGGGAGGCAAGAGACAGGAAAAAGGTGGAATATGCCCCCCGCCCAACCTCAAACTAGGAAGCCACAGTGAGAACTGTATATGGATGTTGGCATTCCCAGCAGGAGAACTGCTGCCAGAGAAAGGCACAAACCCATCCAGTTTGGCCAAGTCCCCAGCAGAACAGATCTAGACCATTTACAGGAGCAGATTGAGCTTGAGGTCACTTACATGATCCATAAAAAAATCCCACTTTGGAGCATGTCCAGGGAAGGGAATGGGGCTGGGAAGGGGCTGGAGCCCCAGGAGTGGCTGAGGGAGCTGGGAAAGGGGCTCAGCCTGGAGAAAAGGAGGCTCAGGGGGGACTTTCAGGGGGTTTTGTCTGGAGAACCTTGTCCAGAAGTTTGGGTTCTGCCCATTAACAGCCTGATGTTTTCTCCTCACTCACCACCTACATTAGAAGGTCTCCAGCAGAAAACCTGGACTTCAGAGGAACTGGAAGATTTATTTCTGTGGCCAAGTCTTTTTCTTCTTGATGTGCTCCATGCTGAGTGCAAAACTGAGTTATTAACATGCAGCGCTCCCCGCTCACACAGCTGATGCAAGTGGGAAACCACCAGACAGACGTGGCAGCTGCCTGAGGTTGTGCAGGAATATAAAATCAATGTGACAGGATTAAACAGTAGCTCAGAGAAGGCTGAACTCTGTTTTCTGCTGGCAGGTATTTAAAAAATGCAAAGAAACCTTATCGAAAGTACCTTGTCAAAACTAAGGCCTGTGGCACACAAAGAAATGCTTCTAAAAACAACCAAACAAACCAAACCAAACAAACCCCAACCAACCAGAAACCTAAAAACCCCACAAACCAAAAGTCAACAAACACCAGTTACAGACTCGGAATCAGCAGCGCTCACAAACAGAATCACGGAACGGGTTTGGGTTGGAAAATCCAGCTCCAAATCCCTGCCATGAGGGCAGAGGTTTTGGAAAACAACTCTTATCACCACTGGACAGCTCAATTCCCCCACCAAGAGCACTCAGCCAAGCTGCTGCTGGGCTGCAGCCATGGATTCAGGACACAGCAGCACTCTGGGAAGCAACCAGGTGGTGCCAAATGGGACACACCAGCCCATAAAAGCACCTTAGATGCTATTGAGCTTAATAAACTGCTCCTAAATTATTAGGTCTGGCCTGATGCAATGTGCTTGGCGTGCCTTGAGCAACAATCTATAGGTTTATTGGATTATAAATTAGAGTCAACGACTCGAGCAGGGTACAAATTAAAGATCTGCTCTGGAAGCAGAATTACCATAATGCCATAAACAGTGACACATCGCACCTCCCTTCTTTTATTCTTCATTACGTCGAGGCTGTGCTTTAATTTTACAACGAGAATCCTGCAGCTTGTGAATCTCCCTCCAACAGCATCGGTTTTAACCAAATGATCTTTCTTTTGGTTGAGAACACCAGGACCAGCACCCCCAGGTCCGGCAGCTCTCCGGCCACTCATCCCCAATCCCAGAGCACCGTGGTGACCCCCAAGGGCACTGGACTTGTTGAACCTCATCCCACTGCCCTCAGTCCTTGCATCCAGCCTGTCCAGACCCTTCTACAGAGAATTCCTGCCCTCAACATTCCCACCCAACCTGGGGCTGCAAACTGAGGGTGCCCTCAATCCCCTCCTCCAGGTCATGGGTACGGACGTGAACCAGGACTGCCTCCAGCCCTGAGCCCTGGAGGGCACCTCTGCTCTCTGGGCCCAGCCAGTTTTCTACCCACTAAACAAGCCATGAGCAGCCCGTGTCTCCTGGGAAATGCTGTGGGAAGCTTTACTGAAGCCCAGATGGGAAAATCTCCGGTCATCCTGTGGAGCTCCCTTTGTCCCCTGAGGACACAGCAGTGTTTGGGCACGCGGCAGACCCTGGGCAGAGATTTAGGGCTGGTCTACTCCCTAACTCAGCCAGCTCTCCACCCTTTCCAAGCCCTACCAGGAATTCAGTTGATCCAATCTCCACCACCGCAGGTACCTGCTCTTCTAGCCCAGTTTTGCACTCTTCAACGTTTTGTGTTTTTTAGTGTAACAAATTGAAAGAAAACCCCTCGGCCTTTCCCAAAGGTGAACCATCATCAGATGCTCCAGAGGGAAAGTCACAGGGCGGCCCCAGGAATCACCAGATCTGTACCAAGGCTCAAGGAGCAGCCAATAAGTAATAGGAGCATCTTGGAAACAACTGGATTGAACATCCCTGGACACAGAGTGAGGCCAGGGAGAGCCAACCTGCCAGTAAAACACTGGGATTTTCCCTAAAAATCACTACCACAAAGCTTTTCCAGAGGAACCATTACAATCAACAGCTTGACACAACATCCAAGCATCCGTATTTTATTTTTGCCTCTATCTTGCAGTTCAGGAACAGGGAAACGAGGTGAAATCTGGACTTTTTCAGGGGTTCGCAGCCATCTCGCTGCCTGTAAAAGGCCCGATACTCTTTGTGAGCCCTAAAAACAATTAAAAATGTTTCCTGCTCAGGTTGTGGCCACTACAGGGTCCTGCACTTGTTACAGACAGAAGCAATTACACCAGGATAACCCAACCCATTCCATTTTGCCCACCTGCCTTCCCATTGTCCCTACTGGAAAAGCAGCATTTCCAGGAGGAGACTGATCTGGATAAGTTGGCTTTCAATACTCACAAAGCCTCTGAAGAGACAAACAGCGACCCTGAGCTTGTCTTTCATGCTCAAGAGGCCACAAAACCAAAGCCTCTATTCACAGACAGCAAATCAATCCCGACACCCTCTCCAGACCTCTGAGAAAATTAAAATCATTTTTAAACCCCAGCAAACCCTGACATCTGGAATTTGACTGCAACAGGACCCCGAGGAGGATAAATAGCTGCAATTTTGCAGGCAGCAGTGACAGCACACAGCTACAGAGGGCTCCTTTCCTGCCACTGGAAATAATTAAATTCATATTTAAATCACCCTCCTCCCACCAAATTATATGAAAGCAAATCCGCTGTAGGAAGTTCTAACAAACAAAAAGCAGCAGCCAAACACACCAGGAGCACATGATTTATTTCCCAAGCTTTCCTCACCAGTGTCAGTGTCCCCACATAGTAAACACGGCTTAATAATGGAGCTAAAGTCCTCCTTAAGCAAAATTTTGGGAAGCCAAGGAAAACAAACCCTAATCCTATTTCAAGCCAGCGCTGTGATGACAGACAAAAGTGTTTAAACAAAGCTCAAGATGTCCGTACACGAATTATTAAACTCAAAGCCTCTTTTCCACCAGTGCAAAAAGCATCTCATCCCAACCCCACACGCAAGGCAAGAGTCCAAAACCTGGGCAGGGCATGAATTGAATTATTTTTCCCCAAAGTAGGTCCACATATTTGTTTTTTCTTCCCTTACTAATTCCTTCCTGGTCATCTTTTGAGGTGTTCGCAGAAGGTGGAGCCTGCCAAGATCAAGACCTCCGTTAAAAAGACACCGTAATTCAGAAAGTATCAATTTTCCACCTAGGAAATGACTTTCCAGAGGTAACTGGGTGGCATTTAATGCATATCCTGATTCTGAAGGCATCCTCAAGCTTTAACTTGCTCCATGGAGGACAGAACGCGTCCAGAAGAAACAATGACATCTGAAATTTTAATTTTCTGTTCTCCACCAGGAGTTCCCACCCAGATTTAACACCCAGCAGCCTCCGAGCAAGTCAATCCTGAAAAATTAAAATAGAAAAAAATTAGAAAAGCGTGAAAAGCAGACGGAACACACTCTGCCTGTTTCTGAGAAGCACCATGACAGTCACCCAGATCTTTTCTGTACAGATCTCAAAACAGGGAAAAATGAAATCTCCTTCTTAGTCTGGTGCTGTCTTTAAATCAGCATCATCAGGAAGAAGAGGACAAGAACTCCTTGTCCTCAGCCAGCTCTGGTGCAAATGAGATATCTGAGTTAAAAGGGGCTGCCTTTGAGCAGTCCGGTGTTACTGCAGCTCTTAGGAAAGAGATTTTGAGTATTTCTCTCCTTTCAAGCAAATAAAAAAAAAAAAGGAGATCACAGAAAGGGGAAGAAAACCAGGACAGGTTGAAAAGGGAGGGAAAGAGGAGTGCACCAATTAAATAAAAACCACAAAGTGACATGAATCATTTTACTGCCAAGAAATGGGGGGGGAAAAAAAGGAAGAAAAAAAGTTCACTCAGGCCAAGATCAGCTGCTGAGCAAGCCCATGCTGGTGGAAGCAATGCAGAAGTGGAGAAACTGGAGCGTTTCTTTTCCTCCTGTTGCTTTTTCTCACCTCAAACACCCTGGAGGCTTCAAAGGCACTGTCCCCTCACCCACGGCCATCCCTACAGGGCATTTCAGCACCAGCGCTGGAGAACTTTCACCCAGACCACATTCACCCCCCCCGCAGCTGCTCTGCAGGCTTCTGAAGAAGACAAGCCCAGAAACTGCTTTAAAAAGTCATTACTGCCACTTCTGAAAAACCCTTCAATCAGCGGTGAAATTATAATGGAGGCTTCAGAGCCATTTCAGCTTTTTACCTCTCTAATAGCTTTAAACATTAGTTGCGAGTGGTGAAAATCTCAAATTTAATTTGTTTTCAAGCCACAGAGGCACTGGACTAATAAGAAGCTGCGTGCTGGCTTCTCATAAAGCTGTTTTAGTGCTCATAAACCACTTAATGTGCCAGCACCAGCAGATGCTTCCCGGATTCTCCCTGGGGCACAATATCCAGGTTGGCGCTGGGATCCATTCACGAAGCACAGGTGAGAGCAGCATCTTAGGGGTAAAATGACAATTCCCATTTGGAGATAAGTCAGAAAGGAGGAGAGGAAGACAGGTCTCCATCTCCAAAGCTGTCCTGCAGTGCTTTATAAGCCTTTGATAATTAAAAGGGGATGCAAGATTTGAGAATAAAACAGATCCAGGAGCATCTCGTGCGTAGCAGAGATACGAGCCCAAAAAGGGCCCAGAAAAGCCACCAGAAATTCCCTGCAGCCTCCACCAGGAGCTGCGGCAAACCCCAGCCCTGCCCCATCCATCAGGTGTGATGTGCCTGCCCAGCACCATCCTGAAGGGAGTGACAGGAGCATTTCGAGGCAGCACCTGCCTCGAGGTGAGCCCATCCGTCGCTGCCGGCAGCCTCCGAGGCAAATGCGTTCCCCTGGGATGCCACTGGGGCCAGCTTCCGTGGAATGAGAGGCTGGAGAACAAGTGGTAATTGATAAGGAAAACAATTTGGGAGCGCAGGCAGTGTATTAACTCATGAATCACACCCAGACAGAGAGGGCAAAGAACCCCTCAACTTCAGCCCTGCTGCAAAACAGAATTGTTTAGCAGCAGTTGACAGTTGATTTAATACCTTAGAGCATCCTGACAGGTCTAGGAGGCCTGGGTCACTTCTCCATCGCTGGTCCCCAGCCGCAGCTGCTTTAATGCTCTCACACAGATCTGCTCTGAAAGAACACATCCAGCCCAGGAAAGATTTGTTTTCCAGAGCAGAAAAAAGCGTTTTCCTGAACTGTGCAAGATTTTCTAGAAAAATGAGTGAGAATCGTGGAATCATGCAACAGTTTGAGTTGTAGGGGACCTTTTAAAGCTCGTCCAGTCCAACCTCCTCAGCAATGAGCAGGGACACCTTCCACTGTCCCAGGGTGCTCCAAACCCTGTCCAGCCTGGCCTGGGACACTGCCAGGGATCCAGGGGCAGCCACAGCTGCTCTGGGCACCCTGTGCCAGGGCCTGCCCGCCCTCCCAGGGAACAATTCCTTCCCAATATCCCATCCATCCCTGCCCTCTGGCAGTGGGAAGCCATTCCCTGTGTCCTGTCCCTCCATTCCCTGTCCCCAGTCCCTCTCCAGCTCTTTTGGAGCTCCTTTAGGCACTGGAAGGGGACTGAAAGCGTCAAATCCCACTTCACTGACGTGAAGAAGAAACACTGACACCTTTAAAGCCAAAGATTGGTGAGGTGAGGGCAAGGCCCCAAGCCTGTGTTTAATTCATCTCATTGGATCCATCATTCAGGGTTTTTAGTACAATTAAAAAAAAAAAACAAAAAAAACCCCAAAAAGCCCAGAGAAATACCAGATATTACAAAGAACAGCACACAATGGCAAATCCCAAACCCACCCAGAAAACTGAATAAGGAACTTGGGTTGAAAGGAACCACCAAATGCAAACATTTGGGTTTACATCACCCAAGAAGTGGTGAGAGCTCGGCGTGTGGGTTGGTGAATTAAGAGCATTATCCTACACCCAAATCGGAGCCTGGGGGGTTTGAAAACACAACAAACCCATTGCATCAGCTCTGCCCATGTTCCAGAAGTGGGGAGAGGAAAGGCAAAGCACTCTGACTGCCTGAATTATGATGCTATCAGGAGGCACCCAGGCTGGCATGTCACACTGCTGGATTACACCCCCCTTTTCCCAGCACACGTTTATGTCCAAGGATGGAGCGCTGGTACAGAATCCCAAGGGAAACCCTCCATTAGCTCCTCTGACCCCGCTGAACCAGCTCTGCTCCAGCTGGAAATGAGATCGAGCGCCCTGACTGCACATCCCCCACTTAGGAAGGAGCTTCTGCAAGGATGTACAACAGAGCTGGGGCCAGAAAACAGCTCCCAGTTCCTTCTTCTGCCAGCTCCCCCCAGTTCGGGTCAGTTTGGGCTGCTCTGGCAGCAGGTCTGAGATTGAAACAGGAAAGGAGGTGAGGGGGAAAATGAGAGCAAGGGAAAAATATAAAGAAAACAACCCCCAAACACTCTGAGATTAGCATTTCATAGAACCACAGAATGGACTGGGATGGAAGAGACCTTGCTGGTGGCCACCACTGAGGAATTCTGAATCCCTGGGATCATCCTTCTCCCTGATACCTGAGGCTTCCTGCTGGCACTGACTGCTGCCCCTTGGTTTGGAGGTGAGGCGTGTGGCACCGGGGCTGATGCCACCAGGAATCACAGCTCACCAGGGGGGTTGCAGGGTGGTCTCTGCACCTGCATCTGCTTTGCCCTCAGATCCAGGCTCTGGATAATATTCCAAGTGGCCCCTGACCAGGAGCGACCTTTTTATAGGGGACTGATTGGCTCCTACAGCCGTTCCTTACAGAATTTCTAATCCTAATTTCTCATCTGGGCACCCTGTGCCAGGGCCTCCCCACCTTCCCAGGAAACAATTCCTTCCCAATATCCCATCCAGCCCTGCCCTCTGGCAGTGGGAAGCCATTCCCTGTGTCCTGACCCTCCATCCCTTGTCCCCAGTCCCTCTCCAGCTCTCCTGGAGCCCCTTTAGGAATTGCTTTGTAATTGAGAACTGTTGCAAATCCGAAACTTGTGAAAGCCAATACCACACTCGCATCAATCTATTCATTAGTTATTCCCACTGAAAACAATTAAAACCCTTAAGCGTTACAAGAGGCTCACTTCAGCTGCATTGAGTATCAAGACAACTATTTAACTATTTAAAAGACAATTCTGAGCAGAATTTATCTTCAATCCCAAAGAAATTAATATTCCAGCCATCCCTGGAGGAACCAGTGCACCTTTTGCCCTCCACCAAACAGGTGAGCTGGGAATCTTTAAGCAACAACAGCAGAAATCCAGCAAAAATACGGCCAAAAAGGTGATGATCCTGAATTAGTTTCTGCTCCCAAGCAGGTAAGCGCTGCCTGAGTCCTACAAAAGGCTTAGAGCAGCTGAACAATATCCTAAATGAAAAAGTATGTGAAAGTACAGTATATGGAAGGAGTCCCTGGGACCATCTCCAGTTCCCCATTTCTCAGAGGGAGTGCACTCAGGAATAACTGCAATGCCTTTTTATGTCTCTGAGAAGTCCGTGTGTCCACCCAAAGCGATCTCACTAGAAAACATCTTTTTTTCCAGTTAAGATGCTTGTCAGATTTTATCTATTACACGGGAAAGGTTTCTCCACTCACTCTGCAGGCGAGCTGATGGACATCAGAGAACTAAAATCAGGAAGAACAGAGAAATACTGGATCAGATTGGATCCAACTACTGTACTGTTTTATTTCCTTGCCCTTCATCCTCCCTTCCCCTTCCCCAGGCTGTATCTTGAGGTTTTCCACAATCCTCTTCTATAGAACCCCGCAATGGTTTGGGTTGGAAAGGATCTTCAGGATCATCCAGTGCCACCCCCCACCATGGGCAGGGACACCTTCCACTGTCCCAGGCTGCTCCAACCCCATCCAGCCTGGCCTTGGACATTTCCAGGGATCCAGGGGCACCCACAGCTTTCCTGGGCACCCTGTGCCAGGGCCTCCCCACCCTTCCAGGGGACAATTCCTTCCCAATATCCACTCTGTATCCAACCCTTGCTTGCCACAAGGCAGGAGGGGGAAGAAAGGAGCCCAGAGCGCAGCAGGCTGATCTCCTGCTCCTCCCCAGCCCCACCCCTGTGCCCAGGCACAGACAGGATGTCGGGCAGGACGACCTCGAGTCTGACCCAGCTGGCAAACCCCGAGCGCTCACATTTTGCTCCACAAAATGCTGCCCCATCAAAACACAGACTTATTTATCCCACAGGATGGTCCAGAGGGCAGAGACCCATCTGGTAACAAAAGCCACTGAATGGGCTAATGTGCCAAAGGCTTTCTGCCCCAGCTTTGGTGGCAACCCAGTGACCTGGAGGCCTAGAACAAAAAAAGAATTAGAGCAAGGAAAAACTGAAGTGCCTCTCTTTCAAGGGGAAAATTGGTAAAATCAGGGTCTTCCCCAGCCTCCACAGGCGCAGCTGACGTTAACAGAGGCTGTCTGAAACAGTGGACATGTCAGACTAAACAGCAGGGGGTTAGGGCTTGGCTTCCCAGAAACAAGGGTGCACTTGTTCCTGTATCTGCCAGACAAGGGGATGCTTTGTGCAAGTCACAGAAACCGTGCACTTCTCTAATATTTGACATATGGAAAGGATTTACCTGTTTTTTCCCAAGAGAGATTTAAATGGGTTCAGTGCACTGCCAGAGGGAAACCAAATGAAGCCTCAAGGCCCGGCAGCAGCTGAGTGTCCAAAGCCAGCATCCCTCTGGAGACGAGGCAGGAGCTTGGCTTCTTTATTCATTGCTATTTTTTAAATCTCAAGGGGGAAGTGGTGGGGGAAGAAAATAAACAATCAGCCATCCTGGGAGTCATTTAAATGCTGGAGTTGGCTCATCACACAAGAACTTGGATATTTCAAGCCCAGCACAAGACACACTGGCCCATCACAGATTCCACGCTGCTGTTTATCCCTCGCTCCTGGCTGGAGAAGCAGGAATCCCTGATGGCTGCAGACAACAGCAGCAAAACAGTTCGGTCAGATTTGAGCTACTAAATCCTGCAAACACACGCAGAGTAGTTCTGCATCGACCTCAAGGGAAAACAAGCAGTGAAATGAGAGATCCTTTCCAGATATTGCTCAGCGAAAAGCTACACCCCGGCTTCTGATACAACTTGAGGCTCTTGAGCCTTTTGGGGAAGGAAAACACCCAGACAAGGAGGCACAGTCACAGAGGGGTGGTTTGCTCAGGATGTGGGGTGGCTCGAGCGGTGACAAACCAGGCGTGGTAAGCAAAGCCTCCCGTAAGGCACCACAGCGAGTTCTGAATTACAGGAACCAGGTTTGTTTTTCCAGAAAGGCCACAGAAAGTCACGTCAAAAAATGTCAAACGTGAAGGGACAGCAGTGAGCAAGAACGAAAGAGCTTTGTGGTGAAAGGAGCAGTCTGGGGGAGCGGAAGAGCCGACACATCACCAACACCAAAAACGTCCACCTCTCCCCCCAGGCATCATTAGACGGGATATTGGGAAGGAATTCCTGGCTGTGAGGGTGGGGAGGCCCTGGCACAGGGTGCCCAGAGAAGCTGTGGCTGCCCCTGGATCCCTGGCAGTGTCCAAGGCCAGGCTGGACGGGGCTTGGAGCAGCCTGGGATAGAGGAAGTTTGGAATGACATCATCTTTAAGGTCTCTTCCCCCCCAAACCGTTCTGTGGTTACAGTCAAGGGAAGGGTTGGTTTCTGCTGAGAGAGATGAGGGTCTGGGTCTCTGCCCTCTACCTCTGCTATGCATCCAGCTGATTTCATCCCGCTGAAAAGGCCGAGTTTAAAATCACTTTGGGAATTTTAGTCCAGCAATGACACTTTTGATAAGTGTTTTGATAAGAGGAGGGAGGTTGAAGGCACCAGAGTCCTGCTGTTCACATCCCCCTGGGATCAAGAGCTGTCACAGCCTGGTCCTTGCCCAGCAGCCCCAGACACCCAGCTGATGGGCAGGGAGGTAAGAGCTGCTCCCCTTTGGACCGAGGGCCATTTTTGGCACAAGTAAAGCGGTTTACCACCTACCCAAACTTCACTTGTTGCTCAGTGGCACTGCTTTTTATCACCCAAAAGTCAGGCTTGACTTTACAACTGGCTTCACGAGAGCTCACAAGGAAGCCGATTCCATTTCTAAGGGTCACAGGCTGCAAGCACAGACTTCAAACAAAGCCTCAGTTGTGCCGTTTTTTGTCCCGCAGGTCTCCCTGGAAAAGGGCCTCATTTGACTTCACTGAAGTCAATTGACTCTCGAGTACTTGCTGACATCATCTGCAAATAAGTTCTGCCAAATAAAGGCTCAGAACTGCACGTCAAGGGGAAATGATGGGCCCAGACCAGTTCATCAGCTTCTCTCTCTAACACCTCACTGTAGAACATGGCACAAAGGCAAAAAAATTAGAATAATTTTCAAGCTTGAGATGAGTACAAAGAGGAACAACCAGAAACCAATTAAAACCTCCAAGCACATCTCCAGCTGCTGTCACACCCTTGAAACTCCACGTTGGAGCTTGGCTGGAAACGACGTGGAGAAAAAGCTTAAATCTGCAACCAAACACCCCTAAATCCAAGTTCCCTATCCCAGAGGGACTCACGAGACAGTAAATGAAGATAAAAATCACAGATCAGCTCTACACCCAACAAAGAAGAGTCATAATATTTTTCAGCTTCGCTAATCAATTTTGTTAATGAGACATGTCAGCAGCACAGAGGTTCCCAATTCCTAAAACCACAAGCATTCCTGGAACCCAAGCACTCTGGATCCCCACCCAGACCCCACAGGCAGCAGAGTCCTCTCCAAAACAGCAAACTGGCAGATGACTGAAATGTCTTGTGACGAGTGCCAGGAAAGCCACACCTCACATATTTCCAAGTTCTTCCCTGCTGACCTTTGTTTCAGAGAAGGGCATTTGACAAGGGCCTGGAATAACAGGACAGAGGACGATGGATTTAAACTGCCAGAGGGCAGGGATGGATGGGATATTGGGTAGGAATTGTTCCCTGGAAGGGTGGGGAGGCCCTGGCACAGGGTGCCCAGAGCAGCAGTGGCTGCCCCTGGATCCCTGGCAGTGCCCAAGGCCAGGCTGGACAGGACTTGGAGCACCCTGGGACAGTGGAAGGTGGAATCAGGTGGTCTCTAAGGTCCTTCCCAACCCAACCCAGTCTGTGATCTGCTCCCAGACTGTTCCTAACTTCCACCTCTTCCTCTGCACACCCTTCTCAAGGATCACCACCACAAGCTAACCCTGCTCCCTCTCATCCCCTCCATTTCACTCATTTACTCCCACTGCGGCACAGTTTCCTTCTTATCCAGGTAATTTTCGTGGTCATTTTGGGCCCACAAGCATCCTTGAGATGCTTCCACAAAGTCTGCTTTTATGAGAGAGACAGGAAAAAATACCTTCTACTTGGATAGGAAAAAAAGATAGGAGTTAAAAAAGCCTTTTCCATTGGCCCCTGCACTCCCCCAGTGCACCGAGCCGCCCAGTAAGGACACGCTGCAAAACTCCTCTCCAAGATTTTCTGCTCTGTCACAGCCCAACTGTCCTTGGATCTATTCCAGGACACCTGGGAATTGACAAGAGAGGCTGGAAAAGCAGAGCTGGCAAAGCAGGAGACTGGCAAATTCAACCCCAAACGTAAAGGGAATCACTCGAGTCCAACTGAAGGGCAGCGGGGTCACGCTCACTTCCCTCTGGGTGAGAAAAATCCAGTCTCCTCTGGAAAAGGGCCTCAATTTTTCACTCTTCTGTCAAGATCAGAGAGAGAACTTCTGACATCAAGGCTCCCACAAGTCAAACTCTCATGACGTTAATGCCATTTCACCTTTCTCATTTTCTCTCCTCAAAATTCACACTCATGGGAAAGTGACTCCACACGTGGGAAAGGACTAAATATCAGAACAAAGAGAGATGCAGTGAATTAACCTGGGATTAATTAGATCACAGGTTCCCATTGCCTCTCTGGGAGAAGGAGTTAGATAACTCAATTGTAAAAGTCTAACGGTAACAGCAACTGCACAGCTGAGAGGAGAAACGTTTGTTTAGGAAAACAAGCAGAAAAACCACCTCATTTCTCCCCTTCTTGGAGGGAATTCAGAAAACATTGTACCTTGATGCTGTGTAAGCAATCTTCAGCAAAGCACGTAACACTGTTATGGCCATAAACCCAAAATTTAGCACTGTAGCAGCTGCTGTGCAGAAAATTAACTGTATCCCAGCCAAAACCAGTGCAGGGAACTCACAGGGAGAGCCTGGAAAGGCTTTCCCACGTGGGTTAAACCAGGAGTTGATTGAGCATCTTCAAAGCAGTCGAGATTTCCCAAGAGTGGCTGCACCACTGTCCTGAGGCTGGAGGAGCGTTGCTGTACCCAGGTGTCCAGGGGAAAGGAACCCCTCTAAAAACCCAGGGGTGGACTGGCTAAACACAGGGCTGGCTCTAAGGGACCACGGCCCAAAAATCCCTCCTCGCCCCCTTCTTCTTCCCCCCTCCTCCAGACACAGCTCAGTTCAGTGCTGGCTGCCCAGAGCCCAAACCCACATTTTGCAGATGCTCTGCACTAAAAACCTTTGACACCTCTAAAGCTTTATAAATGCCAGGGCACGTTAATCACCCAGTCTGAGCCCATAATCCCAACCCAGGCCCCACAGTCAATGGGTTTTGCAGACTCTCCCCCACAGGCATTCTGCCTACATCAGGACTGCGCCAGAAATTCAGCATCACTCAAACATCCTCACCCTGACAAATTAACTGTTGCACCACAAGCTTAGGCTCCAACGCTGTGGCTTTCCTGGGGTTTCCAGGACTTGGGATTTGCCATCCTTCAAACCAGCACTGCTGAAATAGGGAACCTCTTTGACACAGAACAAGCAGGTTCATCCCAACCTTTCTAGGAGCTCTGTGAGTGTATGGAAATCAAAGAGAAGCAAGCTCCTGGCAGGTTAATCCCTGAGTTCCTGAGGCTGGAACAACTCTCTGCTCCTTGCCAGTCCTCCACAGGATCCTGCCCAGCCTGAGAGAGGTCCTGATCCTTCATGAGGGCCAAAATATGCTATTCCCAGTTAAAGCCAGCCTGGTTTGATGGCACCACACACAACAAGTGCAATTCCTGCCTGGCTCAGCTGCCACGTGGATCCCAAACAGCTTCCCCAGACAAGCATCCACCTCACAGCCTCCCTGTAAAATAAAGGGCTCAAAGGTATATTTTAAAGGATGTTTAAGTGATGTCTAAAACCCTAAACAAAGCCTGGTTTTGCTTTCATTTCCAAGCATCAAGGGGTAAAAAAACCCCAGAATCACAGAATCAGAATAGTTTGGGTGGAAAGGGACCTTTAAAGGTCATCTGGTCCAACCCCCTCTAGTGAGGGGGGCACCTTCAGGAACAACAAGGAGAAAACACATCGATATTTAATGGAATGACTGGATTTCCCTGCATTTAGCCCATCAAGCCAACATGATTGGACACATCCATTCATGGGGACTCAGCTCTGAATCACTGGTCACATCCAAAGTGCAGCATCCAACGCTTCAGTGCTCAGCCTCCAATCAAACAACCTTGAAAGAGCCTCTTTCCCTCAAAAGCTCCTGTGCCCTCAGCCTGGAACACTCACAAATTGAAAAACACACGGAAAAGGGCAAATTAACCCATCCTCGAATAGCAGATTTCAGCAAAGCAAGCAATTTCTGTGACCAGCGACCTCTGGCCGTTTGGGAATTAGCACTGACAAAGTCCCAGCTCCAAAGAGGGTGGCTTAGATCATCTGTTCAGGTCATTTCACAGCTCTGGCCAAGCGGGAATTACAAGAGCATTTCACCAGAGAGTGAATTAATACACGCAGCCCGGACACAGCGCTGCGATTCATTATGCTGATGGATCACAGCTCGCCGTTTATCTCCGCACAAAAGGACCCCAAAAAGCCATCAGAAGCCTCAGCTGGAGGTCACATCACGCATTTAACCAAATGGACTATCCCGACTCACACACATCTCATTTGAAGGGCATAAATCCTAACAGGGACTGCCCAATTCGTACGAAGGGGTTGGTATCTCATTTATAGATTTGCAGCTACAGCAGCAGCAGCAGCAGATAAAGGCAGGGAGAGGTTTTATTGGATATTTCCCCTCTTCTCCCCTCCCACATCCTCACAGTTGAGACACCTTGCAGTTAAGAAGAGGATTAGGAGATCTGTGATGTACAGAAAGACCACGCTTTGATAGCTCAGCCTAGCCAGTCAATAAAAGCGGCTTCTTCTTTTTACTGGACGAATAAAAAAAAATTATTATTGCCATTTCCTTCGGCAGGAAATCTCTTCCCCTTCTCTCACCCAGGATGATTTCCAAGGTGGGATATTTGCTGTGTACAAACAACAGGGCTTTGGAAGCAATAAAAAAATGCTTCCACGCACTGACTTCATATTATCCTTGGTGGAATATGTGATGAACAAGCTGTGGTTAGATCAGAAATTCCATCCTCCCACCAGCTACAGAGATTATAATGATCTGAGTCTCAGCAAGTCCATTTCTCCTCTTTTATGGGTCTTTCATTTAAAAAAGCATTAATTTTTTTTTTAATGTGAAAGGGGATCTTGCCATTAAAGCTGAGGGCCCGCAATAGAAAAAAGGAATTTCGCAAAAGTTCAAAATTTTAAAAAGAGATCAGAGTGTATTGGTTGTGTGTCTTCAGCCCCTCTCTTCCATTCTCAAAGGTCAGAGAGAAGCAAGAGATAATGACAATTCCAGCAAGCTGCCTCTCAGAAAAACTAGAACTCAGGTGTTCAATTAAAATTCTCATTTTCATGTAAATTTTTAACATGGAGTAGAAAGCTTGATGTGCATTCATTTGAAGGAAAAAAAGAGAGGAATCATTAAAATTCGGGCTACTGAGGTGCAGCACAGTTCAGACGACAAACGTTCACAGGCATCAGCTGAAGATATCATGGAGGCAAGGCTGGGTCATGACCCAAATTTAGGTGAAAGCCTGTTATTCTGGGGAGTTTGATGTTTGAACAAGAAAGCAGATAACCACGCTGTGATCTACGCTAAAAAATTCCTCTTTGGAAACATGACTTGCTTGCTGAGAATTACAAAGTCAGAAAATAACTCGTGCATGTCCTATTCCTTCCTTTTCAGGTAGCTCTGGATTTTTGCAAGACTCCAGAACCTCTCCAGTGTGCCGCAGCCATTTTTATAGAAATCACTCTCAGGAAAACGTGTGTTATACTGCAGTTGCTGGGTTTGCAGAGGCTGAGTTAGTGTAGGGTCAGACGTGAGGCAGTACTGGAGGTGTTACCATCAATGCGTCGCTGCCTTTGTGTCAAGTAAAACGGCTCCTAAGTTGTGGGGTTTTCTTTGTTCGTCCTCTACAGAGCAATATTTAAAAAAAATACTAAAATCACAGAATGGTTTGGGTTGGAAGGGACCTTAAAGCCCATCCAGTCCCACCCCTTGCCATGGGCAGGGACACCTCCCACTGGCCCAGGCTGCTCCAAGTCCCAATGTCCAACCTGGCCTTGGGCAGTTCCAGGGATCCTGGGGCAGCCACAGCTGCTCTGTTTTGCACAGCCTGCAGCTCATTTTAGGCTTTCTTCTGCTACTCCTCCTATTGTCTCCATCTCTCTTTTACCAAAGTGGAAGTTGAGGCCTCACACAGACTTTAAAAAGACCGGCTCAGACTGGATGTATTTTTAAGCCTGGATCAGCTACCTTTAAACACAATGAATTCCTTTCCAGCACTAGGAAAAAACCAATGGAAATTCCAAGTAGACTTGGAAAGCTGCCAGTGACATTTTTTGATAACGCAAGCAGAGGCAGACTTCCCTGAAAAATTCACGGCAACTTTTCTGTAAATTTTTAGCTAAGAATTGTAACATTCTGCTGACTCGAAGTGGTCACCCAGACCAAGCTCGCCAGGCTGAAAGCAGAAGGAAAACAGCACCAGCATTCCTACTTGGCAAAAGGAAATTTGTTTTGGGCTGCACAAACTCAAGCGTGACTTTCCAACTCACAGAGGAGCTCCCGGCCAAGCTGCACCACCAACAATGCCTGCAATTCACTACCAGCAGCATTTCTGGCACGGGGTCTGCCACACAGCCGTGTTTGCTCCTTCACAGCTGCTTTTCCAACAGGAAAAGCACTCCAGAGCCAAGAAGATCCCTGGTTATAGACTAAAAAACAGAACAGAGGAGCCAAGCAGAGCAAAATTAAGCATTCAGAAGGCAACCAAAGGGTCCCTTGAGAGTATTTCCAGATGAAATGAGATTTAAAGAAGAAAAAAAAAACCTTCAAATTTAACTCATAAGCACACTTTAAAAAAAACATGCCAGGCAACATGGGAGTAGAGGAGAATAGCACTACAAACTCCTCACCCGGATGATGCAACAGGGTGGCTTTGACAGCGATATTTTCACACTTCTCCTATCAACACACCACAAGACCTCATCGCACAGCCCAGAACAAGAGGGGAAGCACAAGTCGAGCCTCACTGCCTGGATTCCCCCTGCCAGAGCTCTCAAAATCTATATTTATCCAGGAGAGAGAAGAGTCACCTGCTTTCCCATTTATCGTACCCCAGCTTGCTCTCACCTTCTGTTGCCTTTCATCAAACCCCAGAAGGGTTTAGGTTGGAAAAGACCTTAAATCCCATCCAGTCCCACCCCTTGCCATGGGCAGGGACACCTTCCACTAGCCCAGCTTGCCCAGAACTCTGTTCAGCCTGGCCTTGGGCACTTCCAGGGATCCAGGGGCAGCCACAGCTGCTCTGGGCACCCTGTTCCCCTACCTACAAACTCATTTTCACATGCAAGGACAGAATCATAAAGGTTGGAAAAGGCCTCCAAGATCATCAAGTCTCCCCTTGGACCAAATACCACCATGCCACTAAAACCACACCAGGGAGGCAGAGACAGTGCAGAAACACGGGACCTACAGATCCAGCCGAGGGTGCTGCAAGCACCAGCAGGACACAGAGCAAGGAGTAAAAAACCACGGGGGAAGTGCTCCCCAGGACCACGACATGGACAGATTTGGGCACATCCAATCCCCCATAGCACCGTGACCAACCTCACTGTGCCCATCTCTACATCAACCACATCACAGACCTCCTGCAATGGGGTCAACAACTCTCATCAAACATCCAAGCCAATCAATTTAAAAAAATTTTAA
>VYZQ01046680.1:44357-62944 GCA_013400655.1 Mystacornis crossleyi | reverse complement strand
TTGTTTTTGTTTTTTTTTAATTAAAACTGCTTGCAAGAGGTCCAATTCTTAGTTGCCATAGATTGTAATAGCACTTTATTGGTTCTCATGTCCCGATCATGTCAGGTCATTAATATTTTAGTGTCACTAACTATCCTTGAAATGCCATGCCAGTAAAAGTAAGACAATAAAAATAAGGCACCAATTTAGACAAATAATCTGCAGTCTCTCAGTCTCTTTTCATTAGTTCTGGTGCCCTACTTTGTCTTGCTGGCTCAGAAAGTGTTACATTTTCTTATTACTCAGCTGATTGCTGGATGTAGTTGTAGGCCCCATAATAAGATTGTTCTAAGTATAATTACACATGTCTTTCACATTATGAAATGTTTAGGAAAAAGGATAAGTTATGTTGACATTTGTAAACTATTAAAATGATAAATTATCCAGAAACTCTGAGGCTGTGTTTAATTAGGATGAACTTCTGGACTGTTAGCTAGACTGGTGTTTAACTCTAAAGTGCATAGTGAATGTCTTCTCGACTGTGTTTAATAATTAAATCTGTAAGGAGCTGATTTGTACAGACACACAGGGTGCAGTTTTGCGTTCTGTGGTGATATTAATTTCATGGTTAATGAAGTTTGCATTCTTAAAGTGGTATTTAACAAGGTCTTATCTGTGTGGATTTTGTTGATGAAGCGAAAAATCAGGTCTGCTTTCTCATGCCTGCTGGTAGGAAATGCTTTGCATTCTCAGAGATTTCTTGATCTCAGCAAAATTTATTCCCTGTGAAACTCAGTTTGTTAAATCTCTGGCAAACTGAATACAAGCTCAAAGCTTGCATGAGTCTGCCTTTGCAGGTGATGTGGAGAAGAGGTTTTAGGGTTTAGTCAGGAATAACTAAACCTGTTCACAGTGATGGTCATGATCCTGCAGACCTGTTTTTCTGCCGCTTACCCTAAATCACACATTTTATATATATTTGTTGTCATAACCTCATACGTATGTTGTCATATGTAAGGAAGGTTGTGAATGAAAATAAGCTAAAATGGATTTGCAGTTCAAATTCCTCATAGCTCACTGTTCAAGGTTCAGATTCGTAGTTCCAGGTGTGAGTTAGTTCACAGACATGCAGAGCTACAGCAGGGGAAAGTCGTGTAAAGGAAGTTACTAAACTTGGGTTTTTCTGGGTTTTATGATAGTTATTCCTCTAGAGGTTGCACTTTTTAAAAAATAATAATAACAATCAAACATTGTTTTGTAATTCAATACATTTTGATACATTTTTTTGTCATTTTACCTTCTGTCACATTTTTGGCTACTCCGTGTTCTAAGACCAACCATTCCTCCTCCCATGGTGATTAATATATGTTGGCTTTCCTGAGAGAAGAGGAGAACTGTGCTACAGTTCCTTGTTTTATCTGGTGGTGGGACAGTAACTAGCTCAGGAGCAGCTGCTCTGTGAGCTGCCACGGGCTCAGGGTGGGAAGATTTGTGACGAGGAGTTTATTTGGATGCTGCTGTTTGAGGGGTTTCTCCATTGCTCCACTGACAGTGGAAGAGTTGAAGCAATGGAAGTAACTACAAATAAGGTTCACCACAGCAGTCTTGGACAGACTAGCCAGTCCCCTTGAGTAAGTTGCCTATTTACAGAAACAACCTTTGCTTGCTTTTTCTTGTTTCACTCTGGTTATTTTTTTTCTGTTTCTCAAAAAAACAGGATTTTTCCATGCAACAAAAATGACTTTAAAATTACAAGCACCTATTCACAACTATATCCTCTGTTTCTAATAATTTTTGAAGATACTGTGCTCTAAAATTTTAGTTCCTTTTTAGAATAATTGTTTTTAGTTTCTTGCTTGTGCTGGTGAAGCTGCTATTCAGCAACTTCCAGGACACCTTCCTTGCTTTGAGGCAGGTGGTGTGACTAACAGCCTATGCTATTTTATATACGTGGGACTTAAATGCTTCCTTTGGAATGTAATTGTCATGTTAGAAGATGAAATAGTTTAAGGAGCTTTTTTTGGGAGGGAGGAAAAACCCCACCGTCTTCCATCTAATCTTAAAACCTTGAGTTACTTATGGCAGGATGTTTTCAGTGCTGGCGTGAGGTTTTGGTGGTGTTAAGGAGTAAGAAGCCTTTTGCAGGTGGAAGTTGTTACATGATTTCATCCTGATTTCAGAATTTCGTTTATGAAGAGTATACTTAGTTGTTAGATACATTATAGCTAATATAATAATATTATATCTAATTGGCCTCTGACTCTCCTTTGGTGGTATTTGATCAAAAGTAAGGAGAATGTGTGAAAGTAGGTTGTGTATCTTTTGTTCTTTTAAGAACAGTTGGTGTTGTATGAAATGTCTGCCTTGCAATTCAGTGCTCTGATAGTTTCAGCCTAGCAGGACTGAATTTGGTAAGCAAAGCTCTTTAGAATGTAAATAGCCTCTGAACATACAGTTTACATCTACTTTTGGCCTCCTTGATTTAACATATTTGCTGTTTTATCATTTTTTACAAAGTTTTTACAGTTTTCCTTTTACATTCTTTTTGTATCTGAACTTGCATTTCAGGTTTGCTCTCTGCTTTTAAAACTGCTACAGTTTCTGCCTTGCTTAATATTTTAATGAATGGTGATTGAGTTTGGAGCTGTGCTTTGGCAGTTCTGCCTGTTCCCAAGAGCTGATTTAAAACAAGCAGCTTGAATGACTTAAAGTTCATTGATATCTGTTGTCATACTAATAACGTTCAGAAAGCTTCATGTATTATTGAGTGATCTTGTGAATGCTGTACGTGAAAATGGTGTTGTGAATCGTAAATTGCTGCTTAGTGCACATTAATATGGATTGATTCTATTTGTTTTGTACTAAATAATTCATGTTTCCCAAATGGTTCTGATTTCTACCAGAGGAAAAAATCCACTTGAACACAGCAGACTGTATTTTTCAGTCTTCTCTGGGTGCTTGTATAGCATGACAGGAACGGTACAGCTGTTTTTCTAGCAACCTTCCTTTATTCATGTGGTAGTTGTTTAATGATACCTGGTTCAGAGTACAGAAGTGTTTGCAGGAGGGATCTGTATTAACTTTCTAAAGCCAATCTCATGGGCATTTTCACTGGAAGCTTAGATTTGCTTTGCTTTAACTGTCTCATACCCGCTGAAGAAACAGAATAGCAAATGCATCTGTCTCTGAAAGTGCTGGCAAACTGTGATTTATTATGACTTTCAAACAGAGCCCAGCTTGACCCACCAGTGCTGTGTATGCTAAATGCAAAGATAACAAATGCCTGTCTCTTAAGACTGAATTGTGGCTTTTAACTTTATTGTTTGGATAAATATTTCCTAAGCTACCTGTGCTGTTTACCTTAGAGTTCTTAAGGCTATTACTTGCAGCCCTTTATTTTTAGTATTGCCATGGCATTGTCATGGCTTTTGGGAAGCTGAGGGCTGGATGCTTCTGTTTGCAGGGTGCGTTGCAGAAGCATTTTATGACTTCTAAAGTGCTGCTTTCTCTGGGGAGACAGCAAATAGGTTAGCAAGCAAAAGTGAGAAGTTGTGTCTAATTCTTCCTCTGCTAAGTTAGTTCAGCTGTTTTAAAAGTAAGCTTTACCTTTAAAAAAAAAAGGAGAAAAGCTCCATGACAATGGCTATTGATGTGGTATGTCTGGGCTGCTGGCTCTGCTAAGACATATTTGTTTCCTTTATTGACAGCCCAGTTAATGCATCTGTCAGAGCCACGCTGTCATGTGCTACCAGGATGCACAAGATCAGTCTTGCTGAAATTGTCTTAGGCTGAGTTGTATGCAGGTAATATGATTTATTTGTCTTTCCCACAGCCAATCCATACAAGCTTAGGATTTAGCAAATTTTTTTGGAGCTTAAAGTACATACATTTTAGGAATAAAAAACTCACCAGCCTCGTGTAATGCATTTGACTGCCTTTCCTGAAGCAGCAGAATCATCTGATTTACTCCAAAGCTCAGATAGCAGTATTTAGGGTTCTTTTCCTGATAATGATTTGTCCTCTCCTCCCCTGCACTGTGAAGGGGAGCTTTACTTTGTGATAGCCATTCCCTGCAGAATGACTATAAAGTTTTAGCTCTCACTAAACCTTTGTAGGGACAGAATTTTACAGGTAGGTTTTTTGCTGGTTGTGGAAGCAGGTAGGAAGTAAATGTTTTTACCCAGGTAACTTCCAGTTGCTGCATTTCACCAGCATTTATCCAGTAAGCACTTCTGCCCATTTGATAAATAATGTGAAATCCAGTGCTGACACCTTGTTTTCAGTCATCTCATGTCATCTGTTGGGACAAAAGAGCCCAGGTCATGAGATAGCTGGGCTTGATGGATGCTTGGCACTGGTGTGTTTAACTTTGCAGTAAAACAGAGCCCCTTGTTCTCTGCCCTACAAAAGTGCCAGTCGGGCCCACAAAGGTTTTGCTGCCTTAACCACAACGTTATCATCACTGCTGCCAGTGGAGCACAGAGGCCGGATAAGATCTGTGGTTTGCAGGTACCTCGTGGCTGCCCAGACACTGCATCTTTAGTGTGATGTGTCCCTGAATAACCAACCGGCTGGGTCATTAAACTTTATGGTGTCCAGGGTTTCCATAAAGTTTCTCCCTGGGTGACCATATTTAATGGACCAGTTCTTAATTACACTACAGAATCATTAAGGCCAAGGGCACAGTGGAATTAAGAAAGAGGTTGGGTACTTGCATCCTGGTGCTGTTTTCTCTCACAGAAGTTTTAAAAATCCATTTTGCTGGGCAGCGAAGCTTGGGGTTCATGCATTTCATAGTATGTCAGTCTAATACTGACTAGAATAAAATTTTCCCTTGAGTGAGTTATTCCATAACCTTTTTCGTCATGCAGAAACCATGGTTCCTGGTGTCTTTCTCCAATGCAACAATATCAGTTCTAATCCAGTATAATTTCTGCTTTACTATCATGGGTATCTCAAGTGTGGAGAAGTCTGGGTCCTTAAGCAAAAATATAACATAGAATTCTGGGGCCCTTATGTAGGGAAATAAGCAGCAGGCTTTCAGGGTGTCCTGCATTTGAGCATGTAGCTAGTGGGACATAGGAATAGAAGGAAGAATTTGCAGTAGGGCAGAAATTGAATTGCCAAGACCATAGTGCATTTTTGGGCTGGAGAAATGAGCAGCACACCAAAAACACTGGTTCTTTTGGTCTTTTTTGCAATCATGTTTATTACCTCTCTTAAAACAGATGCACATAGAATTCTTTTTTTTTTTTTAACTTTGATACTGGGGAGATGCTGAGCTTGTAAGTGTCACAAAAGTTTTTGGCAATTGAGTGATACATGGTTTGCACACCTACATGTCTTTTGTAAGACATTATTGTAGCCTGTTCTCATTGGGCATGTTGTTTCTTGCAGTTAATTCTAAGAAGAAAAATTCTGTTTGGGGGAAATCTTATGTGTAATCTCATGTAATTACTTATTCTCACTTTGCTGCTACTAAGAAAATAATGGAGAGGGGGGAAAGTGAAATGGCAAGAAAAGCCTCTTAAAGGCTTTGCTTTAACAGTAAAGGGAGGCAAGTTCAAATTAACGATAAAGATCACAAACGTGGAATGAAGAGGTGACCCCCGTGGGGGGGATGGGCATGAGTGGATGCGTGGGGCACGGGGTTTCTCTGTCCCTGTTCCCTTGGTCATGTGTACCCCACATTCTGTCCCCCATTGGTCAGTTTGAATGTAGCCCGCGGGAATCCTGTACTTAAGGGGGTGTTCACGGGACCCCGGGGGGGTTTGTTCCAGGCTTGTTCTATGGGGCAGGTCGCTGTCGGAGTCCCTGCCGGGCTCCGGCCATGTGCGGCCAGGGGGAATAAAATCTGAAAACATCTATCAAATATCGTCTCCTTGATTCTTCCACGGGCCAAGGCTGTCTCCCAGGGAAAGGTTGCAGCCACCCCACTGCAACATTATGGTAAAATAAATACGTTGCTGAAAAATCAGCAAGGCTTCAACATCCACTTATATGCAAAAATAAATAAAGTTTTTAAACAGAATTCAGTTATTTAAATACAATCCCAGTGAATAATTTTAACTCTGTTGTTGGTTTTGGGGTTGTGGTCCTTTGCTANAGGTGAAATTCCCAGCTCTCTCAGAAGAGCAGTATTGTCACAGTGCGGCTGCAAAGGGCATTGAACATGTTGATTTTACTTTTTTTTTTTTTCAAATTAATGAGCTAGAGAAATCTTTGATCTTTCTGGGGTCAGAAAGATTCTTATTGTGAACTGCCAGAACCTGCATCTAAGAAATGCGGTAGTGCACGACATGTAGAAACGTTTCAGAGGTGTGAGATGAGCCAGTTTTGTGCTGCTACAAGAGCAGCCATCCAGAAACTTGGAGTTCTTGAATCCATATTGAAGTTACTTCACATCAGCAAAGTAGTTCCTGTGGGACTTCTTGAGGAGGTGAAGGAGAGAAAGGCTGGATTTCAAGTGTTGCTTTGCATATTGACAATTTGGAGAGGTTTTATTTTATTTCTTGTCTCTGTTCTGGGCTTTATTCTTCCCTATGAGCCTTCTGAAATTCTGATTGCAAAATTACTATGTTAAAGTAAGTGTTAGAAACCCTTCCACAGTCCTCTGGCATTAATTATTCCTAGAATTTCAATGAAGTGGGAAGACAATTCAATGAACTTGAATTTTGCTTTAGCAATACTGTGTCTTATATGCTTATCTATTATCTGTCCATCTGGCAGCTCACACGCTTGTTGGCAGAAGTGCTTTTATTTTCTTTCCTGAAAAATTCTGGCACTGAATGTATAAACAAGCAGCACTTCTTTCTTCATTTATAATTCAGCACGAAATTCTGACCATTATTAGTTAATTAATATTAACTCTGGCGAATTGTTGCTGCTGCGAGCGCGGCGCTCCGAGCCGGAGCATATGGAGCGGCACGGCGTCCTGGCCGGCAGGAGCCGGCAGATTGAGACCCATCTGTCAGCTGACACACGCACGAGCCCGAGTTTGTGCCGAGACTGCCGAGAGAAACCGGCGGCGGGGCTGGGAACAGCAATCCCGGCTTCTTTTGGGGGAGGGCAAGGGGAAAAATTGCTTTCCCCTCCCCAATTTACTAGGTGCTTAAAAACCGCTGATGAGATTCTGTAAAAAGTGTGCTGGCTTTTGGTTCCAAAATTCATGTATTCATAGCGAGCGTGCTGAGGACCCTCAGCAGTGTGGTCGTCTACAGCCTGTTGGGTTTTTGCTTGGTTTAGTTCCTGGGAAGGCTCGAATCCTGCATCAGGGGTGTGTTGGGAAGCACCTGGCAATGTCTGCACGTGTCAGAAACACCTGATGCTCACAGGCACTGCTGCCAGGAGCTGGGCGGGGAAACAGCGCTTTCATCTGCATCTGCTGGGCTTTCAAGTGTACAGGTACCTATTTGTCAGCTTGCACCTCCTAAAGATTTTCCTCCTTTTATTTGGGGGGATACGTGTTTGTGGTGTGATCGGCCAGTCAGTACATTCCCAGAAGACAACTGCAGAGGCTTTCCAATCTTGCTCTCCTGTTTAATGTTAGCTCAAATGAAATGTTGCCTTTCTAGCGCTGGCCAGAGAAACACAAACCTTCCCAAGGCTGTTTCTCAGTATGGATAAAATTTGAAATGGTATTGGTTGAACTGCTTTTGAATAGCCTCTTCCTAAATAAATTTTTTGAGTTTTTAGAAGAAATTAATGAACCCATGGGCATTATACAACTTCTATCAATAACAAAAGCCTAAGCTTGAAATTCACCCCTGCCCAAAGCAGGCACACCTTAGCATTTTAATTCCATTTTGCCTGCAGAAAAGCATCTTGCACTAACTCCACAGTAAGTTAAAACTTCTGTTTCTTGCATTTGTTTTGTGATGCTTTGTGGCTTCCTGTTGTTACACAAAAGTGCCACTAATTAAAGGAATCCATAATGTGACTGGGGAGGACTTGTCATAAATAACAAACTGCTTAACTTGGCTGAGTGTTGCTCATTTTTAACAGAAGTTTTATATTTATGTCATGCTGTTCACAGGAAAAACTGCTGGCAAATGTTGCTATTACAACTTTATCTTTGGTGTAAATGTACAGTCTTTTTGTCTTGTCACTTTTTGATTTCTCGTGGGGGTGAATCAGTCTCTCTCTGCTGTCAGAAGCAGTGCCAGACAGTGAGATGGCAGGTTGGCAGCTTGGTGCTCCCTGAAAGTGCTGCCCCTCCACCTTGAAGGGGATTTATTTAATTGTTTTATGAGGACAGTTGACTTTGGGGAAAATTGCCTTGCTTGTGAAAAGTTATGATTGGTTCAGAAACCAGAATGTGGTTTAAAGGCTTGTAAGCTGGGCAAGCATGACTTGCACACAGCATCTTATGTTAAACTGAAATTCATCACTAATATCTGGAGAAGCAGGTTAAAATACCTGTTGATATTTTGCCTGACTATACCTGCTGTGGTTCGTGCCTCTTAAATCAGAATCTCCGCAGTGTGAAGGGGTGGAAGGGAATCAAGGCTTGTTTATTTTGTTATAAGAGATAACTTCTGAAATAAGAGCCTAAATAATTGTTTTTCAAGACTTATGTTGAAGGAACTGGTGAGTGGTACTGAAATTTGGGCAGCAGGAGGTAAAACCTGTCCTTACTGGAAAGGTTTTGCAATATCTTATCATCTTTGGACTGTCTTTGGGATGTGTCAGGATTTAATACCTTGCAGCTGTATTAAAGAATAAATCCATGTTAGGATATGAGGGCAGGTCTGACAGAGGTGAGGCTGCCACAGCCCCTGCCCCAGGCCTGACCTGTGGCAGGGCCCAGTGTGTGTTCCCAGCAGGAAAAAAGGTTTTCTTGCCCAGAAGGAGTTGGAAAGGGCATTTCCTAAGGAGACAGGACAAAGTGCAGACCAGACAGAACAAGTGTGTGGATCGGCCACTGTTTACACATCAGCAACTGCTTTGATCCCCTTATCCCTCTGTTTTCATACTTGTTCCTTCATGAGTCATCTAGATCCTTCCAGAAGGACTCGGGATGGTTTGGAAGTACATGGAAGTAGCTGGGCAGAGTATGAGAGGAGCTTTCTATCAGATGCCCAAACAGTTTGTATTACAAACTGCATTAAAACTGCAATAGACAAACTTACCTACTTCTTTGCCTTTGTGTATAGTTGTCATTAATTTTAATTTTTAGTGTTCAATAAGTTAACAATTGTCAACCTTTTTATGAAGGGATTATCAGACTAAGAAGATCTGTCCTGCTTTCCTTTTGTAATTCAGTTTGCCCACAAAAGAGAGATACTTTCTCAGAGAATGTATTTGTCCTGCCACTAATGCACTTGATTTCTTTCTGATATTATAAACTGCCCCATATTATGAGAATACTTTCCAGTTTGACTTGGGGCTTCAGTGAGGAAAAGAAACAGCTCTTTCTAATACCTGCTTTCCTATTGGAAATAAAATTTTCTGCACGGGCAGTTGTAAAAGCTCAGGCCAATGCAATGGTGGTCAGACGTGGGTTATTGTTTCATGTGAGGGATATTGGCAGTCAGGAGATGGAGCTCTCGGAGCTTAGAGGTGACAGAAGGGAGACAGTTTCTTTAAAAATGGATCCTTGGAGTTTGATAAAGCGAAGTGCAGTAGTGAAGGATCCAGTTCATCGAAGGATGTCACGTTTCTGCAAGATGATTCGCTTCCACTTTTCTATATTTTTGTTGCTTTGGAAGTTGCTGATTGTCTTCAAGGATTTTTATTTTTTTTCTCCCTAGTAAAACGCTTCAGAGAACCAAAGCATGAAAGACGTCCCTGGAGGATATGGTAAGTTTCCATATGCATGCTTTATTCGTAAGTTCCTTTTCTCATGCATGTTTTAGAAATTGAAGGGATGATGTTTGCATATGATGATTAAAATAAAATGATCACAAGAAACTGGTAACTGTCAGTGAGGAACCAAAAAAGTTACCAAAATACATGAGTCAGGTTACCTTCTGTGTGTTTCCTGGCTAGACATTTCTTACTGAACACTTCCAGGAACCTGTAGAGAAGTGCATTTAGACATAAAGCTTCAAGTTTTGCTTCTTCCTCAAGATGGAAACTTAAGAGTAGCCCCAAGATGCATCTGAACATCTACAAACTTGAATAAGCTTATCCGAAGATCTCAGCTGGGCTCAAATAAAATTCCATGTTTTGCGGGTATCCTACTATGTATAAAATAGAAAACAGTATGATGAAAGATACAAGTTTATCAGCCATAAAAAATACAAGGTATAAAAAGTGTATTTGTGTTTATTACATTTTAAAAGTTATTGGATTGAAGCAATGCCAACATGAGCTGTACCAATTTTGAGACTGGTGTGTTAGGCTGCCATTCCACTGAAGTTCAAGACTTCAGTGATTTAAATTCCTCTCATACAGTGCTGCTTCTCAAAACTAACACTGACCTTTATCTTATTAAAAAAATAAGTACAAAATCTTTGTGTACTACGGTCAGCCTCAGCCTGAAATCCTGACAAGTGCACTGATAGCCCTTAATTTTTAAGCAAAGAATCTTGTTCTGGGACTCAAGTATTGTTATTTATAGCATGGTGTACTGATTAGATAAGTAACTCACTGGCTTGCTGCTTCATCTCCAACACTCTGCTTTCTGTGTCATGCAGTGAATGAAGAGATTGAAGTTCAAGACAGTTATCAGGGAAGGTAGATGTATCCAGGCATAAAATGTCATTTGGATCTCTTGGGGTGTTTCGATCTTTTTAGATGTGGAAACAACAGGCAAAATGGGGTTTTTTTCTGTATAATACAAAGAACACACTCTTGCCTGCAGAATACTTTTGTTATGATTCTTCTGTTTTACATTTAATAAAACATCCACTGAAAGTTTTGGGTTTGTGCAAAGGATGATGATAAAAGAATGGTAAGGGCTGGAGTCAGTACTGAATCACTGTCTAAGTGAGGGTTTATATTTTCCCTTTGAGTAACAAACTGTTTTCTCTCTGACTTTATCATCTGCTTTGGAGATAATACTGTCAAGGTTGGAATTCTTTTGCAGTGTGTTCTAAGCTCTGCACTATAGATAAAATTCAGTGAAACTACTTCATGCTTTCAGGTGAAAAATATGCTGGCTTTTAAATGAAATACTGTAGATAAAGGACTCATTAGTCACTATTAAGTTGTTCGCCCACAAGCACATGATGAGGATTTTATTTTTGTCTGTGCCATAAGCTTGCTAAAAATGCATAAACATGAACGGTCCAAAATACCCATCAGGGCTGGGATACTCATTGTTTCCAGGAGGTTATTAAAGACTTAGCTGGAGTTAGTCAGGGTTAGCTCTTGGATAATGCAGATGATACCAAGAGGATATCCGTAGACTTTACAGTGGTAGGTTTCAAGTTAACATGATTTGGATTATTGTTAGAAAAAATAGGGGCAGAATTTAAAATGGAACCTTGTTAAATATAAGCTAAATACCGTGATACTTTTATCATTCTGGTGTTCTCATTTGGAGAAAAAAATTATTAACAGAGATGGAGTTTTAATTAACATAAATTTGCAATGTCTGGCTGTGTTGTAAACAATTTTGTGTTTCTCAGTAAAAACTGTTTTTACTCTACACAGGTTTTTAGATACTTCCAAGCAAGCCATAGGGATGTTATTCATCCACTTTGCAAACGTCTATTTATCAGACCTTACAGAAGAAGACCCTTGTTCACTGTGAGTGTTTAGTTTTGGAATAACTGGTCTTTATAGAAGTTCTTTAGCTGAGTTTGATGACGTATGTGGATGGTAAGGCAAGATAAAGCTGAGAAGACAGTTTTCATTGTAAAAATCAGTTACTTTATAAAACTGTGGTTTAACCTTCGTTAATCAAGGATCAGGATTCTTCTCTTTATTTCATGTCTGGCAGGAGTCTGGACTGTATGTAGATATTTTAAACCAAGGGCAAAGCCTTGCTACTTGTACCTCTCCAGTGAATGAATGAGGACTTGGGATGCACATTGCAGTTCAGGTTTGTTTAGTGAAGGTGCTGGGACCAAAGGAAATGAACATCCAGTTGTGTTCACTGTAGTAAAACAAGGCTCTAATATAAAGTGAGGTTGATTTAGCAAAAATCATTTGTGTTTGTATTTTCTTCTAAAACCTACATTGGCTGCTGCAGTATTATTTTCATTTTGTTAAAAATGGGAAATCTTGCTCGGTAGCCAGGCAGTTAGTACAGAAATTAATTCTGCAATGTCACGCTTGGAGCAGTGTGACTAAATAGATAAGCATTTCTCTGTAGTGTATTAAACCTGAAGATTTTATGACTAAGACCCCGACAGGCTCTTTACAGGAGCTCCTGAAGCAAATGGTAATTGCTTGGGTTTGTTCTTGATAAGGCTCATGCTCAAAGTAGCTTACACATTGCTGGTAATGGAAGCTGTGAAATTACTTTTAAAAGCCCAGTAATTTGCCTTTTAGAACCAATCCAGTTCCTTTCAATGGCATCTGCTCACTTGTTGTTCTTGGGTAAACAAAGGAGACACACAGCTCAAGGAACATGCTAGTGTCACTGCACAAGCCTGTTTTATATCCCTTATTCCTCCGTGGTTCCTTTTGTGCTCCTACACAGTATAAATGTGCAAGAACACTGCTTTTCTCTTCCCACCACGAAGCATTTTGCTTGGCAAAAGGCATTTATTTTAGCACATTAACTGTAAAGTTTGAATTATAATTATGACAGTTTCAGTAATACCAGGCATCATTGTAGGGTTTTCCTTGCTTATAGATTTAAGATTAAGAATTTCCTGATAGGTTTAAAAACTAGCAGGTGCAAATTACTTTCATTCCATTTTTATAAGTCAAAGTATATATTCTAGTAAGGTAACAAGAGCATGTCAAAAATTGTCAGTGTTTAAAACTGAAGCACAGTAGTGTATTACAGTATTTTAAAACTAAAAATATCTTTGTGCTGTGTTTTCAAAATAAAGGGTTTACTGATGTGTACATTCTCTTCTGCAGTCTACATATTTTTATTTTCAAATCCCACTTCTAAGTGTAACATGACACAAAACAAGTAAGAGAGTGAGGTTTGCAGTGTTCTCAGCATAACAGAAATTACAGTGTGGAGCTGAATAATTTCACAGACAAGGGTACAGGTTCTTGATAGCAGAAAAAATACCACATAGCATTAACCAAAGCCTGTCTTAGGAAAAATATTTCTTAAGTTTGAAAGTGGATCCAGACTTGCCTGGCAGCAGCACAGCAGGTCCTGTTTGTGCTGGCTACGGGTGGGCAGGTTAAGGACACATCTCGGGGTGAGCCCCGTGTGCTTGGGCATCTCGGGCATCCCCGCTTTTCCGGGAGCCCTCCCTGGATGTGGAATAGCTGCTGGCAGCTCTGTTTTTCCCTGCGCCTGCTGCTGCCTTCCTGCTGCGGGCTTACAGCAGCCTCTTGTGGCCTCAGCGGGACTCGGCAGGCTCGGAATTGCCGAGCTTCCCCTGCAAACACTCAGCCTTGGTTTTAATGTTTGGCTAATGCGAAGTTAATTAAAACTCAGATTTGGTGGACAATTATTAGAAAATAGCTATTTTTAGAAAGTTTTGGGATCTTTAAGGACAGAAAAAAAGTATCGAGACTTCTAAAATAATTTAAATTTTAGGCTATCTGTGTAGTTACGGAAGTGGGTAAATGATTGTTCTCAATACTCTGGCTTCTCAACGTATTTACAGATCTTTTTTCAGTCATGGTGTTAAAATACCCGGAGCCTGTAGAAAATGGACTCTGACTCGTTTTCTTTTCTATTTTTCCTTTCAGGTACCTTATCAACTTCTTGCTGGATGCCACATTAGGAATGCTGCTAATCTACATCGGGATCCGTGCCGTCAGCAGCATTGTGGAATGGCAGCAGTGGGAGTCCCTCCGCTTCGGGGAATATGGTAAAAGTTTCTGTTCTGAAATGATTCTCAGGGTAGAATCTCAGAGTATTTCAGCAAGGGGTTAACTCATGCTAAAATCATTTTACAATCATTGTAATATATCACTTGTCATGAGGGTTCTTTTAAGTTCTATATCTAAGCATGCACCTTCTGTCTTAGAAAACTCAACAAGTCTCTGAGCATTTACTGAGTTTGGAATGACTGCTTGAATATTTATTTCTTTAATAAGTGAATCAACAAATTATGATATTGGCTAATCTCCTGGAAAAAAGGAGAGATGAGAAATTTACTTTGAAACACTTCTAAAAAAATGATTGCTGGAAGGTCATTTCCTACGGAAGCTTTCACTGAACCACGTGCCAGTGTCTGAAGATACAGACCAAGAGTTCTGCCAGCCCTCTTTAAGCAGCCACATCCCTTCAGTGCAGGGAGTGGCAGGATGGGCTGTGCTGCTCCTCAAGTAATGATCACTGGAGCTCGTGCACGTAGGGCCTGTGTCCTTGGTGAAAAACACGTGAGGGACAGACTGTGAAATCACTTTCAGGTGAAGTCACAGAGTTTATCTTCCATTACATTACGCGGAAGTCCGCTGATGTGCAGAAGTTGTGGATTTGCAGCTGCAGTTGGGTATCACACGTACTCAGCATCAACATTTAATTTTGTTCGGTCTGTTTTTCTCAGGTTGCTGAAAATGAAAGTTTTGTATACATGCTAAAATCACATTTGAAGCTCCTTGAGATAGGGATGGAAGGAGCTGTTGTAAGTGAACTGTGGCTCTTGATCAGAGAGAAAAACAAAAACCCCAATGGTTTTGGGGGAAAAAGTTTAAGAAAGTTAAAAATGCTTGCCTAAAAGATTAAGAGTTTCACAGCAGTTTTATAATTACTATTGGTAGGAATTGGGGTTTGTAGATTTCTTTGGTTTTAGTGATCCTAAGTAGCTGACAGAACTAAGAATAAATAAAGGCCTTGTGAAATTGGAGCACTTTAAACGCTTGAGAACTTTGCAATCAAATAGCATTAATTGCTATTTGCTTTAATGTCAGAGGCTTAGAGACGATGACAAGTAATTTAGGAGAAATAACTGCCTATACTATTAGGGCATGTTAGATTTATATAGATTTAATGTGTATCTTTTAGGGTACAGTTTATGGCCACTTAAGCTGTTTAAATCAGCACTGCCACAACATTGTTTATCTGCTTTTATCCCACATGCCACAGTCCAGTATTTCCACTCTTTTCCTTGGACTGGTGTTTATCTGACTCTTCAGGGAATTGACCGAGAGAGCTAAAAATTGACCAAGACAGCATCAAAAATTCACTAGATGTAAAAAAAGTAAATAGTTCCTCCAGATCAGTCCTCAGACTTGTGTCTCTAAGGGATTAGGTAAGCACCAGTGCCCAGGGAAGGCAAAGGGGCAAGGAAAGAGGTGAGACCTCTTACCCAGAGCCCCATTTTCTGATTGTTGGTTTGGCTTGAAGCCATTTAACAATATCTGAGCAGCTTTCAGCCCATATAAAACCTGAGTTTCCATTTAGAGAAAAAAAATTGTTGTATCTATTACAGTTATAGGTAGGTACTTGTAATCATGTCAGATATTAGATTGTATTTCTTCCTAATAACGTTTTGGTGGGGGGTTGTGTGTGTGTAATCTGTTGTCCTTTCCCATTTTAATGTTCTTTTGACAATAAGCAGTCTGGGTGAATGGGGAGATGTGGGGAGTATATTCACTCTCCTGCAATTTAACTGTTTCTTACTGACTTTCAAAATGAACCTGGTTTTATTTTAGTTATGAGGCCTTTCTGACTGCAGTAAATAAGCTCTTAAAAATCAACAAATGAACTTGTGTTCTGCTGTGGAGGTGGCCAATGGCTGCTGCAGTCTTGTCACTTTGAATTAGGAGATCTGAAACACCTGAATCTATTTATTGAGTATTCTCCTGTGTGTGTATGTATAAGTGATATATGAAATTACATAAACCCTCTTTACTTAATTGTTCTTTCTAATATCAGATCATTTTAAGAGTCACTAACTTTCTTTTCTGCATCTTTATTAATGAGCTGTCCTGCCCTTAGTGTGTTAGGTTTTTAATTAAGCTATTTTAGGGACTATTTTAAAGCATATTGCAAATCTGTGTTTCCATTAATCATGTGGAAGAGGCTTCTGGTATAGAGAGAATTAGAAGCAGATGGAAAGTTACTCGTTTTGGCTGTGCAGTAAGGTTAGGCCCTCTGTGAGAAATCCCATCGAAAAGGACAAGTTGCACTGGATCATTTGCTGTCATCTTCTGTTAAGTGTCCCTGTTGTTTCTGAAGTGAAAACCCTCGTATCACCAGTTTATTTAAAATTTTTCAGTTTGACCCAAAGAACACCCTTATTTTTCATAGGATTATTTAAAATAAATTAGGTAGGGTAGAAGAGAGGAGTAAAATGCAGTTCTGTGGGGTTGCAAGTGTGTTTAGAACTTGGTATTTTGAAGTTAAATATGGATGTTTAGTTTAGAATATCAGAGTGGCTTGGTCTGGAAAAGAGCTCATCTCCTTCCAAGCCCCTGCCATGGGCAGGGACACCTTCCACTATCCCAGGTTGTTCCGAGCTCCATCCAAACTGGCCTGGGACACCTCCAGGGATGGGGCAGGCACAGATTCTCTGGGCACCCTGTGCCAGGGCCTCCCCACCCTCACAGCCAAAAATTCCTTCCCAATATCCCATCTAACCCTGCCCTCTGGCATTGGGCAGCCATTCCCCCTTGTCCTCTTACTCCAGGGCCTTTTCCAGAATCCCTCTCCAGTCCTCTTGGAGCCCCTTCAGATACTGAAATGCTGCAGTAAGGTCACCCCAGAGCCTTCTTTTCTCCACACGTCTCCTCTCTTCTCCAACCCGTGGCTCACTGACAAGTGTCAGAGTCTTGGTGCATTTTATCTGGAGTAGTAGTCAAGTCCTCGGCTCGGAGATCAGTGTGATTTCAGTTTGTTTGTAAGTGTGGGAAAACAAACAGGAGCCTTCCTTCCAGCCCCCGACAAGTCTCTTCTTGTGACTGAGTGGTGTTTGTGTTTCTAGAGCCTAAATAATCATTTGTCTCAAGTTAGGTCTCACTGTGAGCTCATTTCCCTTCTTAGCTCTATTACTTGATCCCTGGTGATTCATTACTTGAAGCTGTCACAAAAATAGCAGTGTCCTGCTGGTTTTAAAAGCCTCTTCTTTATATGGAGGATAGTTTTTAAGCATAAATGCCTCAAGGAAGGAATGGGTACCAAAATATCAGCATTTATAAATGGTAGCTGTTTGTACAGCAAAACAGCACTGCAGTCTGATTTATGAACAAAGGAACACGATGCTTTTTACATCAGGATTTTTAATTTTATTGGATTTGTCTTCGTATCTCTGGTTTTGTATTTTCAGATTCATTACATCAGCAGTCGGATTTTAATAGAAGTGCAGAATCAGTTAATATATTTGAGTGTGTAAAGAGGAGAAAAGCAGTCATGATCTGTACTGAAAAGAATGTTCCCTGCGTTCTCCTTCTTGTCTTGAGCTGCTTTAGCTGCTGCGAGTAGAAAACAGGTGATAAATCCCTCCTGGTGATTACAAACTGTATTGCAAATGAATCGTGCTGTGGCCTCTTTGCTTGGCTTTGCCTCTCCATGGCAGAGCTCAGAAATTGTATTTGATGCATCTTTTCCCTCCAGCTCTTCATTTGCCACTTGCAGAGCAATTTACTTATAGCCATATGGGGTAGATAGCGCTGACTTCAAAACTATTGAAAGTTTATTTTGGAGTAGTTCTGTGAGTTGGCATTTTCTTAAGAAAAATTTTCAGGATTTGAAGAACAGAAGGAAGTTACAGGACAGAGGAATAACAGGTATTTGGTTCCAGAACTGTCTCTAAACATCCTCCTACGAAGCAGCTGATGGCAGCGGCAGACACGAGTATAGACTGGTTTGGCACTGCCCAGCATTTTCCAAAAATGCTGCTACAGTTGTCACTGCTGAGGATTCACAATTTTTCAGTTTCTTCCTTTATTTGCTTTTCTTACAGTAGCAAGTTTTCCACTAATTTGCTGGATTATTCTATACATGACAGGTATAAAATCAGAATTCAAGAGATGACTGTAACAGACTTTAGAAATTAAACTGGAGCTTTATGGCTTCAGCATTAACTTTAAAATTCCAATTTGAGTTAGTGTACCAAACCTCTGAATGTACAGATGTCCCAGATATTCTTTGGAGCACCTTCTGGGTGTGGGGATGTTACTAACTTGAATTTCATGACTTATAATACTATAGAAAAAAATTGTTTAGAAAGGATCTCCAGAGGTTATACAATCCAACCTCTTGCTCAAAGCAGGATTAACTTCAAAGCTGAAATGGGTTGTTCAGGGCATGGTCCACTCAGTCTTTAATTTATCCATGGTTTGAGATTTAAGAACCCCTTTATCTGAACCACCTACTCCAGTAGGTTTAACCACTCTCACTGTGAAAGCTTTTTTCATTCATATCAGAATTTTATCTTCATCCTCCCAGTCTGTGCCTTCCCAGCTTTTCTTCAAGGATACTACTGGGATATCAAAAGACTTGGTAAATACAAAGTAGGCAGCAACCCTGTTGTCCCCACTTGTAATTACAACTGAGAGATAATTTTGTAGGTGCAGTAGGGCACAAAACAATCCTCAAGTAGAATTTAATATACCTAACTTCTAATTTCAGT
>VYZQ01046680.1:3052-41751 GCA_013400655.1 Mystacornis crossleyi | reverse complement strand
CCAGATATTCCAAGTACTGGTTACAGCCCATTAAAACCAGTTAGCTCTATTGTATGCTCTGGACTACTTTGGGAACTCTCTTCTCCTTACTGTGTGTTTTGTAAAACTCTGCCCTGTTTAAATTTCCTAAAGATGGAATCTACGACATGTTCCTTGGGAGCAGCTCTAAAATGTTCAAGATGATTCTAACTCAGCTCCTCAGACTTCTATAAACAAAAATGACAGAGAGAAGTTTCTTGTCAGCCCCACTTACTTATCTGTGGTAATTTATAAGCTGTCCTAAATACTTTGCTTTTCTCCAAGCTGCCCTTTTTTGGTTCATCTGCGTTACTTCTGTCCCATTAGCTCGTACGTGAGCGTGGCCCTGCCTAACCCAGTTGTGTGCTCGTGCTGCCGTGAGCTGAACTTGATCCTTTTCTTTTCACAGGTGGCTTTATTGAATCCCATAGAGAACCCCCAGCTGGAGCTGGCAATCGTCATGCTGATAGTTCCCTTCTTTGTTAACGTTAGTACAACTCACTGCCATGAGATGTTTACTTGGATATCCTTCTGCTGTGTGTTCATTAAAAATTAACATTAGTCCTTAAAACACAGTCTGCCTTGGTGCTTAAATTAATTTAAGGGCTGTTAAATGGGTAAAATGTCTGGATATGTAGGTTTTACAAAGCTGAAATCCATTTGGAGCTAAAGAACCAGGCTGAGGAGAGGGGCAGGAATGCCTCATAGACCTCTTTGGCCTGATGACTTCAGTAGAGTGACTGTAGTACTGAAATACTGACAGAGAGATTATAAAATTACAGTGAAACTTGCTTCAGGAAGCAGTTGGTCTAAGGACAGACGTCCTGTGAAGTATCCTGTGTCTGGCCATAGCTAATAGGGGCTGGCCTGTGGTGGAGCAGAGGAAAAGGGCAAGTGTGCAGTCATCCTTCCCAAAGTGTACTCTTTCAGCAGTCTGGGATTTAGGAATTAGAGCCAGAGCTAGTGAGTGTCCTTGCATGTAATAACTGCTGGTAAAGCATTGCTCCCTGAAGAGTTAATATATGATCACTGTGAATAGTCACTACTTTCCTTATTTTCTTCTATACCACAAAGGGATAGCTGAGTTCTAGAGCATTCCTGCAACGTCTAACAAGCTGTGTGACACCGTGCCTATACAAAATTTAGATTTTGGCCAATTCAGAGTTATTGTCAAGTTCATTTGGTCAGTATTTGGATGTTTCTTGTACTCTGAAGAAAGCTCAACTGCCATTTTCCCCTTCTCTTTAACAGGCGTTAATGTTCTGGGTAGTAGATAATTTTCTTATGAAGAAAGGGAAGACAAAAGCTAAGCTTGAAGAAAAGGAAGCAGGACAAGATTCAAGAAATGGAAGTAAAGTCCGATACAGGAGAGCAGCATCACATGAGGAGTCAGAGTCAGAAGTATGTAGAGTTAATTATTGCAATTAATGCAATATCAATCCAATTCATCCCTCCTGATATTGATTTCGTTGTAGCACTGTCAACTTAGGTTTGATTTTCTGAGCATGTGCCTCTAGCAGTAGCTCCCAGCATTTGCAGTTGAGAACCAGTTAAAGAAAATGTCATTGTTGTACCATTCTGGCAATTAATTTCCTTTCAGATGGGCAGCAAGACACAGTAATAAAAGTAAATATCACAGGTGAGCTGTGTTGCAAGTGCTTCTAAAAAAAACCTCACAGGGAATACAAAACTAATAGATAATTCTAATTCAAAGAGAGGGTAATAGCTTAAAGTGAGAGGGAGCTGGTGGAGGCAGCTGACCTGATTTTTCAGAATTATTTACATAGTTGCCTTAGCACAGTGTTACTCTAAATTACATTAAGTGAGCAGTTTTTAGTTCAGCTGAAGGATGGGTGGTTTCTTTGAAGGTGAGTTGGTTTAGCTTTAGGAAGTTAATGTAACTTTCCTGTGTGATAAACAGTGCTATTTATATGGGGTTTGCCAGGTAATGTGACTGCCTTGTTACCAGTGTGGATCAAGAGCTTAAATATTCTTTCAAGCTGCCCCCACTGTTCTGGAGGTGCAGGAATCACTCCTCGTGTTCAGAGTCAGTGGCTGTAGTGAGATTAATATGCATCCATTCTTCTTCAAAATTTACTGGAGGTTTCCGATAGGATGCGTGCTGGTGTTTGATAGTGTGGCAGTAAATCCAAATCGTGTTCTGTAAGCTCTTTCCTGAGCAAATAATAAGGTGCTTTTCAAGATAAAAAAAGGTAAAAGTTTAAAAGGAGAGAGGAGTGTGGCTGATCCATGTGCTCAGAAGCTGTAATTTGTTTTTAGATCCTTATTTCAGCAGACGATGAGATGGAGGAGTCGGATGCCGAGGAGGACCTGCGCAGACTGACCAACCTAAAGCCCATCAAGAAGAAGAAGCATCGCTTTGGTCTGCCCGTATGACACATTCCTTGGCCTGTGGACTTGCAGGTTTCATGGCAAAAACTTCTGTCAGTGGGGTTTAATGTTGCAGTTGCATCTCCCTTTTCATACAAACTGACTTAGAAGCAAGGTCTACCAACAGAAGGCGAAGCAGTTGGAAGACTTCCAGCTCAGTTGCACTACAAACACACTGACCAATTATGCAAGAACGTCTCCTCATCGTGTGTGGGAAACTAAGGAGATCGCTAAGGAGGTTCGTGTGGGAGGTGTCAGAGAAGATCAGAGAGAACAAATAGAGCATCTTTCACTTTTGGTTACTGATGGGACAGTGTAAGGAGCTCTCAAAAAGGCATCAGAGCTGACTAAGTTAAAGGAGTGTGTTTTATTACTAAAACTGGCTTTTGCAGCATAATTCCTAGAGCAGAATAGTTTATGGTTACAAGCTGTAACTTAACGTTATTTTTTTAAGTACAAATGTTTACTTGCTACCGGGTACCTATGGAACTAATAGGTGGAACAAAGATTTTTTTCCAAGTCTTCTCAAATCTATTTGACTATTTTATATTTAAGTTATATTTTCATACAGTTGTATTTAAAGATTCTCTTTGTCAGAGAAAAGGGTGCAGTTCCCTTTTTTGTGCAGAACAGGTCAAAAGATTTGTAGTGAAAATCTTATTTATCCTTGTGTCCTGATTTAAGACAAAGGGATCGCAAAGGGAAAAGCTCTCTGTCACTGCTGAAGTCACCAAATATCACTAAAATATGCAGTCCTATGTGTGCTCTTGACCGTATAATTTGAAAAATACCTTTTTCAGTAGGAGGTGGTGTTTGCATATTTGACAAATGTGCACTTTAGTGTATAACAAAAATCCATTGTGATAAGTTATTTGTGAAATGAGTATCTATGGATGACTCTAATTATTTCTGTTTCTGCAAGCCTCTTGTGCATACCTCTCAAATGCCCCAAAAGAGATGGAACGTTGCTGATACTTTTCCTGTTATTATTAGGGCCTGTGGTACAGGACTGTGATCTGATTGAAGCAGTTGTGCTACAATATTGCAAATACAATTCTGTCCCTTGTTTTTTGTTGAAAAAGCAATCCTCTACTTAATGTGCTTAACAGCAACTACAAAAAAATTCTCCTATTTCATTTCCGTGAAGTCTCCTTATCCTTCAGTAGTAAAAGAACAACCCCAAGGGGTACAGTGCAGTTGTTACCACAGCATTTCTGGGATTTTCAGTGTCTCTTCTGATAACTGAGAACACGTGGTGATCTGAAACTTAGCAGACATGTTTTCAGTGACATCTTTTGCTTTGCATATTTTTTAAATGATTGTTTCTGACAGCTTTCCTTGCTTAGTTAAACCTTGTGCAGGACAAGGCAACGTGTCAAAGAGGTGACAACAGACCTTAAATGCAAATCTGTTGTAGTATCTGGGCACCAGAAAAATTCCAAGCCTTAAACCAGTTTCATTGGAAAACTGCTCAGAACTTTTTAAGATTTTTTACATTTTTTAATAGATTTACTAGGTCTTAATGTGATTTATTATCCAGACCACTTAACTGGGCCTTAGTAAGTACTGAACTGTGCGCTCCCGTGCTTACTTTCCCTGTTCCAGCATCCCCTTCCCCGGTGGCTGCTGAGGGGACACGATGCTCTGACACCTCGGGGTGTCCAACCCGCTCAGAGGGACATTTTACCAAACCCAAGGTTTTAGTTGAGCCACCGACCTTTGTTACTGTGCACTGAAACGTAAGAACTGCAATAAGTTACAGTACTAGTGTTTCCTGTAGACTAAATCTAGAAACTAGTGACAGTGGAAGCTTACCCGAGTTCTTTTGACGTGGTGGGGTACGGATGGGGAAAGGTCCCTAATCAGTGTTGCCTCTGGTTTGGAGGGTCTGGGGTTTTTCTGTTGATCTTTTGACTCATCTTCTTTTGACTCTTGACCCCTGGGCGGGCGCAGCTCTCCAAAAGCACAGTGCTTCAAGGAACCATCAGCAGAATAGTCTCATACAGCTCACTTTTCCAAAGGGATTTAAGAGCTAGGACTGGCTCTTGTCACAAATGTCAACATTTATTTTTTTTAGCGTAGGATTTGTTCTATTTCAGATAGGGAACTAAAGCTCCTGACCATGTGCTAGGTCGCAGTGCAGAGAGCCATGGCTGTCCTCACCAGCTGAGATAACTGAGCAGCGCACACAAATGTAACTGTACGAGCTTGCATCTTATCTTCCTTTTTCCTCCTCCAGTTACTTCAACTATCAAAATTATCCTAGTCTCGTGTTTAGTCTGTGAAGTGTCAGTATAAAATTATGGCCTTAATCATGTAAAAATATTTGTTTTGAGCAGACCTCAAGCTTATTGACCCAAGTACAAAACGGCATAAAGTGCTATGGAGCAGTTTCTTGAAGGTGATTATAGCAAAGGTTCTGAATGCCTAATTTTCCATGTCTTAAGTGCTTAAATGTCACTTGATGTGAGATCTTGATATGCCTAGCAAGATGATGTAGTAAAGCACTATGAGCCAAAAATACAGAAGTGTTAAACACAGAAGTATTTTAAATACCACAGTTGTAACAGGAGGAGCAACTTTCAGAGGGGAAAAAAATTACTTCCTCTACTAAGACAATAATTTTATTCAGAATTTTAGCTAAATAACAAAATCTGATTGTTTTTTCTATACATTCTTTGTTATCATTGTGAAAGAGATGGAAAATGTAAAATTGGCAGCTTTCCTCTCTGTAAGGTAAAAATTGGAATTCTTGCAGTAATTACGAGTAGGACAAGTGCTTTTGTCTGACAGGCTTGCATGTGTGAGAAGGGAGCGTGTGCCTAGTGCTTCACTATGTCTTACCACTCGCTGAAATGTATTGGCAGTACAGTCTGAAATTGACTTTTCATAAAGAGTTGATCCAGTAGTGGTACTGCAACATCATGTTTGCATTATCCTTGAATTGTCACTGAGATTTCTGCCTGGCAAATGTACTTCAGGACAGCTCATAGCAAAGGTTTAATGCACGCTGTGCTTAGGAAGTAGGATTCTGTTCAATGAAAATAAGCTATGTAGTGTATGCCAAAGTAAGAGAAAGGGATTATAACTTAGAGAAGAGACAGAGAAATAGTGGTGGAGATGGAATTTACCATGAGTGGTCAACCTCAATGTTTTAACTGTTCCTAGTATCCGACCTGTGACACATCTGCATAAACTTAAAACACTGGTGTTGTCTAATATGTGGTTTCCAAATTCTGGCTTCAGAATGTTCAGGTCCTCTTGTCTTACTTTAAGTAGGTGAATGCTGTCTGTTAATGTTGCTAACTAAAATGTACTATATAGCTTTTCTTCAGGGAAAACTCAGAAACTGAGTTGCAAATTAGAGCAATGCAAAGTGATCCCCTCCGGCAGGTCTGCTCCGATTCCTGCCGGGCCTGGGGAGGGGGGCCGGGGCTCTCCCGCTCTGCTCAGAGCTGAGCATCACAAGGAATCTCTGCCACTGTGCTTGACTAACCCGTGTTTGCAACTTTGCTGTGCTTTTTACAGGAGAAACCAGTAGTGAAAGCGAAAAATTCAGCCACATCAAGTCAGAGTACATCTACAGCTTAGGCGTGCAAACTTTTTTAGGTGAAGTTTCCAGTTCAATTACTGAAAATGACTACTATGGTTTTACAAAGTAAAACTGCAGTATCTTTAAAAAAGGGACTCTTTTGTAGGTGTTTTTGTCTTGCGTGGGTATCCGTCTCAAACTGAATGTGGGGTTTGTTTGTAAGTAAATTCAGAGTATAGCCAATGTAAGCAAAACCAACAGCTGTATTCTGCTGCCCTCTGTTTGGACCTTACTGTTTAATCAGTGGTGTTACCTTAAACTTTTAAGGGTATCTGATGTAATTACATTGTATAATGGTTTACAATAAAGTTGGACTTATTACAGATTTGTACACTTGTTTTATACTTGTTCTGTTTCAAAGTGCCTGTGTTTCAGTGTTTGTAGCGTGCTCCTGTGGGAAGCAGGTTCTGCTACTTGAGTTTAACTTCAGCTCTCATTGTGCGCACTGTTATGTTGATTTTAATTTCAGTATATTCATTTACCTTAATGGTGAGTCCCATTTGATCAGGAAGAGCCACTGCTCTGAAGTTGCAAATTTTGTTTACAAGTCTAAGAATCCTTGCAGGCACCTCTCAGATCCATTCCCTGAGGAAGGTTTTTTCAGGGCTGAAGCTGCACAGTATCGACCCAATCCTGCCTCGGTAACTCCTCTATAACATTTGCCTGTTACTTTCATACTTTCCACCTCCCACATCCAAGCAGCCCCATACCGACTGCACCCTTACAGGGCATTCAGAGTATAATCTTCACTCTACCAAGTGTCAGTCCCCTGAGGGGTTGTTAGCACTTTCCTGGAGGAGAAGTCAAATCTCCCCTGAGATTCGGAGACCACAGTGGCAGCCTCGTGTACATTCACTAAATTCTCTATGGTCATTGCCATATTTTAGTTGGAGCCATTCCTCAGCAAAGGAGTTTTCCACAATTCCTATTGCAGTGGAAGATTAAAGCTTGTGGTTTTAATAGACACTACTGGATAAATGAGCTGTCTTGTTCCATTGTCAGTCATGTCCCACTTAACAGATCTCAGGACCTCAACCAGGTGAACAGGATTTCTACTCTAAAATATAAGTAACTGTAGATTTAGGCTGGGTTCTTTGTGAGGAAAAATAGCCCACAGTCTGTGCAAGGAAATGATTGTGCCTGTTTAGAAAATGTGGAATTGAAGAGAACAGAACTGTCCAGGCTTTGGGATGTTTTAGAAACCTTAGGATGTGCTGCCTGCCTCTCTAAGCACTTCACCTGCCCCAAATGGCAAGCAAGGTTCGAGTGGTTTGATTTTGTTTGTGTAATGATTTTGTTTGTATAGATTAAATTGCTATGAAAGCACAACTCTGTTGCTTTTGAGTGAGGTATATGCAGTACCAATTAACTGAAGCAAATTTGAAAGCTGAAGGGAAAATAATCGTTCAGTGTCTTGAATTCTAAATATTTGCTTTAAATATGCGGACTGCTATTTTCCTGTCATAATAGATAGGCAGAATAGTGACACTTGTGGGACTGTAGAGAAACATCTTAGAAGAGAACTGTAACTTTGTACAATAGGAAAAAAAGATCTGTTTTTTTCTAAAGTCGATGTTTTATTCTTCTGTTTTGTTGGCCTACTAAGGGCACTGCTGCTCTGCAGAAATGCTGCTTCTGGTTACTAAGCCATGGGTTTAAAATAGAAAATAAACCTAAGGAATGGCTAAGGACGTAACATCCAAACTGCTTCTTGGCTTACAAATAATTCCCCCAATAAAGGAGAAGATCTCAGGCCTGGAAAGAGTTCAGCTTAAAGGCAGATTGGATACTGGGAGGCCTGAGGAGTAGTTCACAGCCGACCAATCCCACAGTCCTGCTCATGCAGCGCTAAAGCTGTGGTTTGATGTTGTTTTCATAGTGAAAAACCAAATTTTTTTGTGACCTCTTGTGGTTCTCTGTACCCTAAAAGCACTGGCAGAGCTCGAGGAAAAGCCAGGGCAGATTTCTACCACCACAGCAGTTGATCTTTCTAGTGGAAGGTGTTTGGAGGTCTGCCATGGCTGCCCTTCTCACATTAACCCACCTGGCTAGAGTCTTGATTCTTTGTAGGTGTTGAGTGCAGTCACAGAAGCTGATTTTTTTGCATGATGTAAAGATTTAATGTAAAAAAAAAACAAAAGGGAAACAATCTCTCACCCAACCTTCTCCCAATAATGAAAAATAGAATTCATGCTCAGAGGTGGCAGGGCTTTACTTAATTAAAAAATTGTTTAGAGAACAAATATTAAAAGTTCTGGGAAAGGTTTTACTACTGTCAGCATGTGCAGTGGGGAACACCGAGTTTATCTGTGTCTGAGTAAGTTGTTCCTGTACAGACGTGGGTGAAATGGTTAAACTTGCTAATAGTGCTGGAAGTAGAAAGTGATTTTATTCTCTTGGTTGTGTGAGAGCTGGCACCAGAGCATGATCAGTGATAGAGCTGTAAGGGTAAAACCATACCCTGGTTTATTAACTCTCCAAGAGTCTCAATACTTTCCTGTTAAAGTTCCCTGTGCAAAAGTGATTCAGGGCACAGTTATGCTTTGGACATTAGCTTTATATAATCTTTAGAAAACACGTATTTTGTTATGCTGGGAAAAAAATGCACACTCTTTTTTTTCTTTTTCCCTCCCTCCCCCAAGAGGATTCAGAGTCAATTTTTCGTCCATAATATTTTGCCTTTTAAAGTTATAAATAGAGCCGTAGCGGACTCCCCGGGAAGCGTTTTTGAGGGCACCAGGCTTCCCCGCGTCCCGCTGCCGCAGCTGCCTGCCCCCGTCAGCCCAGCCCGGTGAATGCTGCACGCCCGAGTCATCGCCAGGAATAACCCTCCCGACAACAACAGCCTCCCTCAACCTGAATCATCCCGGGCGCTGCTTTGGGAGGATGACCCAGCTCATGACTTCACTCAGATGCTCTATATAAGTCCAGGAAAACAACAGGCGCTTGCAGAGCTCACGGGCTGGATTTAATCAAAGCCGGGAACGACCTGGGAGGGATTTCAGCGGGGGAGCACCGCAGTTATGTCACAGGTACAGGGACATCTGTGCACTGCCTGCCCTCAGAGCAGCGCCTGGCAAACCCGTTACTGGTTTGGATGCTGTGCTTGGAAAAGCTTATTAGCGAGTTCCTCTCGTTAACCAGTGAATTCAGCTTTCCTGCTCTGTGACTTGCGTGGTTAAAGTATTTTAACAAGTACATTCTTAGGTTGTTTGGTGAAGAAGGAAAGCAGCTGCCCTCTACATGGTTAATAAATTTAGCTTTAAAATGTTCTGGCTTACCTTAAATATTTTTATTTGTGTCGAATCATTTTGGGAAAAATCATTTTGCCTGCTCTGCTTTGGGATGTTTCACAGAAGGAGGAATCTGCCTTTCCAACACGCTTTCTCAGACAGTGATTTTGAAATTCTGTTTTGAAAAGAGGTGGCTATGCTGAAATGTCACTGTGTAAAGCTTAATGTATTAACGTGCAGGAGAAAAGAGTGTGACTGAAAATTATAACTGTTACGATGTGATATTTGAGACTGAAATTTTGTATAAAATGTACACTTTTATGTTCACTTTATAACTAATGGTTTGTCTTTAATGTGATCCGCAATAATCAGTGTTTCAAAGTGCTCCTGAACTTAGCTGAGAAATGTTGAGGTTGCAGATAATGTTCCACTTGCAACACGAGCTGCGTGTGCCTGGCAGAGCTCTCCTCAGCAGGAGTTTTACGGGATGGGTGGGGTGGAGAGTAGGAGCACAGGCAGAGCAGGAGAGCGCCGTTCTTCAGCCACGGAGAGTAACTCCGTTCAGCTGCTTTTCTTTACTCCAAGGAAAATGGAACTTAAAACCCAGTTGTATGTCTTGTAAAGTAGCACTTCTTGACTTGTGACAGGAAGAGATAAAGCACAGGCTGCACGCCTGTGCCAGCTGGGAATGGCTCCTGGCAAACCCCGCTCGTTCTGGGAGCAATTAGCCGTGGTGGGGCTGCGACAGTGGCAGCTGCTGGCCAGGGCTCACCGTAACCTCTCTGTGCACCAGCTTTGCTCCTCAGCTGGGGCCAGCTAATCCACAGCAACTGTCCTGCTGGAAAATCCTCCTGTGATCAAAGCATGAGACAGTTTATTTTAAAATGACTGGGTGACATTCAAGAGCTCTGCTCAGGCTGGCTGTATCTTTGTGCATCTCAAGCACCACCTTTCCTCACCCTGCCCCCAAGAATTCCCTTGTCCCAGTGGGAAGAAGCCTCACAGTTACAGTCTGTTGCCAATAATGGGTGAAGAACCTTTGCAGATTTCACATTTCTGCTAATAAAGCAAGGGGCCCTTTCCCTTCCTGGGTTGGTAGCCTGTGGAGCATGCCGTGGGCATGAGGGACTGTTCCCATCATGTGCCAGCTGTCGTTACTGAAGGACAGGTGACACCCTGGCAGTGGGGACGTTTGGTTCACCAGCTGAACAACCATGCATGAGCTGTTGTGAATTTTGAAGGGTTTGCTGCCACCCTTTCCTTTCACTTGCTTTGGCTACTCATGAGTGTTTTCCCCAGAGATCTCGTAAATGTTTTGTTTCCCACAGCACATGCAAGTGGGATTGACAGTGAGCTATTCTGAGCGTTCCCAGGAATTTGCAGCAGGCAGAAAACGTGCTGAAGGCTGCAGTGGAGCCGGCCCACCCAACCAAGAGCCAGCCATGCATGTTTTGTCTCTGCAAGCTCCCTGAGACTTGATGTTTCAGTTATTTGTAGGCCTTGAGGGATTTGTTTCCCTCCACATCGGTTTTCAGCCTGAAGTGCCTGAGTGGGATCCACCACTGTCAGAATCCAAATATCAGCGGCCCTGTGTATGTAGTGATGGTCAGAGAAGTTTCTTGTTGATGTTTCAGTGGGTAAATCTATTAGAGTTGGAGTGTGGGGGGCTTCCGTTCTTTTTAATCACATCTCTGTGCCCCTTTATCTTGCCAAAAGGGCTGCCTGGTGGGACACTGGAAATCTGACCATGAAATAATAAACTGAAGGGGGAATGCTTATCGTGTTGGCTGCTGCAGTGAGGTTGTGTCTGACTGTGGAGTGCTAATTTAAAGAAAGGGATAGGCTAATATGAAGCAATGTTATCCCTATTTCCTTGTAGTGGGATAAACTGTAAACAGATTAGTACTTGGCTGTTGCAGAGCACCACCTGATGCTGCATCTGTTTCTGTATTAGATTTCCTTCTCCTTCTTTGGGTTCCGAGTCCAGTGCTTCAGAAGTGTTCAGTAGAGAGCCCTGTTGAGTGCTCAGATACTTTTGTTCCTTAAATTTAAGACTGATAACTATGGCTCAAGTGTTTATTCCAACTAAAGCAAGTCCAGATTCGGAATCTGTCTGACCAGTTTCCCAAAGAAGTAGTAAGTAGACTGAGGCATGAGTCCAGTTTAGTAATGAAGTGATTTTTCCATTCCAAATATTGGACATATTCTTGAATTACCTGCAGAATGAGCGAGCGGGGCTGAACAAAGAAGATCTAAGAATAAAATAATTCTTTTTTAAATTAAGTTGTCCATTGCTCTTTCAAAGGCTGTACAATAAGACAGATTTCAATTTCAGAACAGTAAGAATGATAACAGATTTTGGGAAGGGCAGTGAATTTGTGATTATGTGATGATCTGAAGTAATTGAGTGTAATCTCAGAAATGAAATAGGTGAAATATTGTGTTAACAACTCTGTATGTTATAGCCTTTGGGTTGAGGCAGCTTTGTTCCCCGTGCTTCAAACACAAAATACTGATGTGTGGGTCTGTTTCCTAGCCAGCCCCTGTGAAAAAGAAGCGTCCTCCCGTGAAGGAAGAAGACCTCAAAGGAGCCAGAGGAAATCTTGCCAAAAACCAGGAAATTAAATCCAAAACCTACCAAGTGATGAGGCAGTGTGGTAAGTGTCCTTGATTGGAAACAATTAAGCAGAGCAAAACGTTGACTTAATTACCCTTTTCAAGTGAAAGAGTCACCTCTGGAACAGCAGCCTGCTGCTCGTCTGATGGACAGATTAAATATTTGTGAAATGTGTATATATGTATTTCAGCAGCACAAGTTTTACTCCCTGAATTTGGGTGGTACTTCACTGATTGTCTTTCCCGGTTTTCTTTTCCAAGAACAAATGGGCTGTGCAGCGCCTTCTGTATTCAGCCAGGCTCGGACAGGGGGTGAAACAGTCTTTGAGAAACCGAAGGACGAGCCAGCCAAGAGCGTCTTTGGCTGACAGTGGAGCTGGACGTGTCTCACCCAAATGATTGTTGTAACATTTTTCAAAATTTCTGTTCCTTACACTAAAGTCACTGTAGGCTCAAGTAGCTAATTTCCACTCTAAGTCCTTAAGTAGGGAATATACTCATGTCAAAGAGTAACATTTCCATGTTCATTTTTATTACATGCTTTCTATGTATTGGACAATGTTTGCTATAATGGTTTAATAAAAAAAGGTTGTTGGACTTAGCTTGGCACACTGTGGTGACTCCTTTCAGCTCGGGCTCAGATTAATTCCGTGGATACTTTGTCTCTACAGGCGATAATTTTGTCTGCCAAAAGCAAAGAACAAACACCCTGATGACACAGTCTCAGTGTCAGTGCAATTTCTTCACACCATGCCCTCACCAGGGGGGAGCTGGGGAGGAGCTGATCAAAGAGGCAGCACAGAAACCTGGAGATTTCACCCAAATTTGTGTTGCCTACAGTGGCACCTTGGCGAGGGCCCTCAAGGTGGCGGCACGGCACAGGGTGGCGGCTCTCCCCTCACAGTTTCCCCTCACGGTTTCCCGCTCACGGCTCTCCCCTCACGGTTTCCCGCTCACAGCTCTCCCCTCACAGTTTCCCCTCACGGTTTCCCGCTCACGGCTCTCCCCTCAGGGTTCCCCATCACATCTCATCCCTCAGGACAGCAATGCCATGATTTCCCTTCATGCAGCTAAGAGGGGAAGACAGGGACTCGGCCCTCAGAGTACCCCAGCACCGAGGGAGGGATTTCAGCTCGCTCCCCTGTGGTTTTTTCCTCCTGTCCCACTGGATCGAATGAGAAGTGGGGCGACAGACCCAGCCGCCGTGTCCTGCCTGATCATGGGGATGAGAACCCAACGACTGTCTCTGTGCAACACCGGCACACTCAAACAGGGAGTTGGTTTTTTTCAATGCTGTTTACTTCTTGATTTGCTGCATTAAACATCAAACCTGTTTTATTCCAAACCCCAGAATGTTTCCCCTCAGCTGGATATTTGTGCTCAAACACAGAGGAATCTCTGTGGGCACCTGCCATGCTTTCCACACACCCTGAGTCTCTGCAGCACGTCTGGGGATGGTAAGGCAAGTGCCACATTTTTTTAAGACATTGCTTTTATTTTACACAGGCTAGACCTGATTAAGAGGTAAAAGTGATGCCAAAGTTCTCTGTGCACCATGAAATGTATCATATTTGGCTGTTATGTCCCAAACACATGACAGATAAAATGTGACAATATCCACACAGATCCCAGAGAGGCTGTGGGGAGGAGCTCACATAAGGCAGCAGCAAATCCTTTGGCTCTAAGGCAAAAACTTCCTCAAAGACAATGCTGGTGCATTGCCTTGCCCTGTTTTTTTCACTTTAAAAGATTATTATTTGCAACCCAGACCCTGCCTCCTCGCTTTAGTGGGCACAATTTCTCCATGGAGCACAGGCTCCTCCTCACAGGTACATTGGCAGAGCCTTTTCCCAAGAAAGATCCTTCCAGAGCATGAAAAAAGTCATGGTGGAAAAAATTCCTGCCCTGGTAACACTGGAGCTGCCTTTGCGTTGGGTTTAACAAACCCTCCCTAATTAACATGTGATGAGAAGTTGACAGGAGGTTGTTCAATAGTTATAAAAATGGTGGAGAAGGACAAATGGGGCAAAATGTTGTCGTTTTCTTTTGTGCAATACAAGGACCTGACCTGCAGGTTTGCCGGTGGAGTAGAAAAGACAGGGGGGGTGCTGTATTTCAAACCCTGCTTTGGGTAAGTTGGTGCTGATTTAGCAAAGCACAGAAACCTCTGTGTCCCACACAGATTCTACAGGGAAGTCAAGTTTCTGCCAGAAACGTGGGATTAGGCAAATAGCTCTGTTTCCGGGATGTTGTTAAGCTCAATTACTTGTACTGCTTCCAAGTGTGACAGTAAGGACTGGGGATCTTTTTTAGTTTTCCTGTCTTTAATGGGGACCTCATCTGAAAAATGAGAGGGGCAGAGCTGACAATGCAGCCTAAATCTGCGGAGTGAAAGCAGCTCTTTGACATGCGTGTGATTTTACATGTGGGCATTAGAAAACTGTTGACAGATCCACTTAATCAAAGTTTTGGCTCTTGCAGCTCTTAGGCCAGTAAGTGTCTAATCCTGTGTATTTTAAGGGATTAAAGCATTACACGAGTTGTACAAGGTAATAGAATGTATAGCAGTTTAATTTTTTGTCTTTTAAAATATATATATTTACATGTCCTGCTATAAAAGATGTGGTATTTGCAAGTGGTATAAACAGTCTGCCTGGGAGGAATGAAGTTTATTTTTTTAAAGAGTTGCTTAAAGCACAAGCCTTGTAAGACCAGGCTGTGTTTAGCACATTCTTTGTAGTGAACTTGTAGATGTCTTGTAAGTAATAAATTATTGAGCTCTGCTTTAGTGTCTCCTTGCAACTCTGAGGCCACTTGCTCTCCACATGGGCACTTTGTAAAATAGTCATGAAGCAAACACAGATGCTTGTATTTCCACAGGATCTTTGTGTTAATTTATGACAATGAATGGCATTACCCACCAAGGATTATGGCTTGTCAGAGGAAGCCAAAGGAGCTGTTTCACAAGTGCTGCTCTTTGCTTCTCATGGGCCAGTTGTGCAGGGAGGCACAAAGGTTGAGAAAGCCACCAGCTGTAATATCTCATGTGAATGTTGCCTGTCCTGGCAATCTCCAAATCTCTGAAGTGCTTGTGATAATGTTAAGGATGTGCCCTTTCAAATTATTACTGAGGAGTATGATAGAGAGTGCTGCAGCTTGTGGCACAGACCAAGTCATCTGCCTGAGGGATTTCACGTGACACAGTGACATCTGATTTTAAAAACAAAAACAACATAGGGATTTCTTAATTTTCTGTGTTATGAAACATTAAAATTCTAATGTTTAACAGCAAAGATCTGTTGGAAAAATAAGCATTAACCAAGTCCAAGTTTTACCTATGTTTAATGGGTAAATATTAAATTTCTGGGTCTCTTCAAAGTCTACGTGATATCCCCAAGTACAAGTTACTCATTAACTGATTAAGATAAATAGAGATTTCATTTGAAAATTTGTTTTTCCAAAATGAAGCAGAGAACATTGCTTGCATTGATGGTCTTTTCCTCATTCTTAGTATTAGCAGAAACTATTGATCAGAAGGTATTTTCTCTATTTTTATTATCAATATCTCATTTGCTCATTTGGTGATGTGATGGTATTGCAGTAGCTGGCCAGGTAATGCAGGTAATTCCTCTGGTAACCACCACCTTGGGAGCCTTGGGTGGATTGTGTTGAGATTTTAGAGCTTTGGGTTATTTTAAGGTATTTTTGGTTGCTTGTTTGGGCTGTTACAGTACAAATGCAGCAGGAGGCATTTGCAGATATATCTGATCATGCTCTTACTCAGGGATGTAAGGTATCAAATTTGAGAGATCAGTAGCTCTGCCTTGGCCACTGGATGAGGTTTGGATCTTGACACAGGACTGAGCAAGCATTATGCAGTGCCAGGATGTTTCTGATGAGTGTTTAGTAATATATATGGAATGGAAAAGAGGGAAGTAGAAAGTTATTTGCACTATCTGGAGGAGCAAACCGTGTTTTGTACTATTGGGGTACCATGGGGTACGTGTGAGTGGTGGCATTGTAAAACCATCAGTAGTAGAGAAAAAGAGGAAGCTTTAAGTCAGAAGGTTTCTCTGTCCATCGCGCCTATTCAGAAAAGTGCAAAGTGAAACTGAAATGAGGGCAGGTGTTGGGAGGCAGAGCCAGCCAGCCGAGAGCTCTGCAGGAAGCCATGAATGGAGGTGTATGGGCCCACAGTGCCTTTGCTTTTGGGTACATGCCTGGGGCTGGTCCTCTCTGCTTCTTTGACCAGGGGCACAGCAATGCTCCTCCCCTTGCTGCATCCCACTGACCCCCGGTTTGTGCTGGCCACAGCCTAAAATGCTGCCAGGGCTGGGCGAGTGCAGGAGATGCAGATCCTCCTCCCTGCAGCATCCCTTGGGCACTTGGCAGCAAAGTAGATTTTGCACCGGGTAAATTTTGCACGAGAAAAGCTCCTCCTGTGTTGGAAGGATCCTCAGTGGGCACCAATGGCCACCACCTGCCTACACTGCCCCAGTGAGCCACAGCCTGGGGCTTGGTGCTCCTCATGGCAGAACCTCACTCTGAGTGTGCCATGGGCAAGTTTGAGTATGGCAGGGCGGCAAACTTTTGCATTTCAACCAGTGTCCTAACTGAGAAAAGGCCACTGGATGCTATTAATTGGCAAGCCAAGTACAGGAGATTATTTATCAAAATAGCTAAGGATCAGTTAGCCGTTCAAGAGACTTGGAGGCTGGAAAAGTAAAAACAGAAGTGCAATGATATGCTCTGATTCTGAGCTTTTTTATTTTAAACAACTGTTGGACTGTTGTGAGGCTGGTAATGCCTTTCTTAGTGCCACTGCTGAAACATGGTTAGGACCTTTAGAGAGACATCCCAAATGCTAAAGGAGGTGTTCATGTAGGCAGGTGCTTCAGGCAGTTCTCAGTCCAGCCATCCTCTGGGGTGTTCTCCGGCAGCTCCAGAATGGTGCCCTCCCCTTTGGACATCGAGGGCCCTGGAAGAACCAGACCAGGAGAAACATGAGTGCTCAAAGGGCATCTCTGCTTGTGCAACTAGTGAGGGGTTGGGAGGCCCATGCGGGGTTTCAAACCTGCTAAACATCCTGTGGGACACAAAGTACCAAGCTGAAAAACAGGCAGCAAAGTCAACAGCCACGAGAGCAAATAAACAGTCACACAAAAAACAGGGCCCTTCCCTGGGCCAGGCTTAAAGAGGCTTCTGATCTTCCTGAGGTGAATCTTGGGCAATGCATTGGGGTGATGCAGCAGCAGCTTCACTGTACACCAAGGAGAGAAAAAGGTTCAACAGAAGCTTCTGTGGAACAGCAAAATGCAGATGGAGGTGCATGTTTTGCATGGTGCAGTGGTTGTGGCTGCAGAGAAAGGAATAAGCAGACTGGTCCGGAGTAACCCCCTCCTCAGTTCCAGCCAGGCTAACAGTTCATCAGACTTTTCCAATAGCATCATCCAGGTAAGGACTGCTTGGGAGCAAAACCTGAGTGTTTCTGTCTCAGTCTGTTTATTTTTTTCCAGCCTGAAATCTACAGCCTCCACGTGGACTGCAAGGTCACATCACGATTTGCTCACACTGTCATCACCAGCAGGATTGTCAACCGAGCCAATGAGTCCCAAGAGGCCACCTTTGAAGTGGAGTTACCCAAGACAGCCTTCATCACCAACTTCTCCATGTAGGATCAGTCCTTACCTGTGTTGTGAAGGAGGCAGCTCTGGGATGGGGGGGTTCATCTTCCTGCTCAGCAGCTGGTGGCAATAAGCACAAAGAGGGTCCTCTGCAAAAATGCTCTGTGGGGCAAAGTAGTAGGCAGCCAAATAGAAAAGAGGTGCCCAGAGCCAGGCTGCCTGCTGCACAGGGTGGGTGACAGACGTACTCCATGGTGATATTTCTCCTGCTCCAGCCCCCTCAAGACTCTGCAAGGACAAGGTGTTGTGGTGGTGGCTGCCGGCATCCTCCTGGGTGGGAAGGGATTTGGGAGCCAAACACTGTCCCTTGCTCTTGCCCAGAGAGTCACAAAGATCATCTGTTGAGTTTCTTTCACCAGTCCATTCCTTCTAATACTAATTAATTTTTATGGAAACCAAACAGGTCTATCGATGGTGAAGTATACCCAGGAATAATAAAGGAGAAAGCTGCTGCTCAAAATGAATATGACACGGCAGTCTATGAAGGGCAGAGTGCTGGCCTCATCAAGTAGGTTGTCATTCTGAGTAAGGCTGGTCTAACACCCTTCCTTGGCGTCCTGTTTGGCTGGGGGCAGGTTAACTCTGGAGACAGCTACACCATGGTGGGAACAAATGTGAAAATCATTCCTGGCTTCTTGGTGGGAGGGATAGTGTGTATGTGTGTGTATATATATTTTTTTACATATATATTTTTTCACATATATACAATTTATAGGTGGTGCTGCAAGGGGCTCCAATGGGAAGCGTTCCTGTTTAGCATTGCCCTGGGACTTGCTGTCATAGAATCACTGAATCACAGACCACAGAATGTTCTTGAAAGGGATCTACAAGGATCATCAAGTCCAACTCTTAAGTGAATGGTCCATAGAGGGGCTGAACCCACAACCATGGTGTTATTAGCACCATGCTCTGACCACTTGAGCTAATCTCAGGGTCAAGAGTCCTTAAAGATTATCTAGTTCCAGCCCCCCTGCCATGGGCAGGGACACCTTTCAGGTTGCTCAGAGCTCCATCCAGCCTGGCTCCCTGTCATTCGAGAGCACCTTGCCACACTGGGATGATGCTCAGTGCTGAGTCTGCATCCTCACAAGCACAGAGGACCATGGCACTTGAGCAGACATCAGAGTTTCAGGGTGTATTTAATCTGTGCTTCACAGGTATTCAGTCTGAGGCATGCAGGGGTTTCTGCTCCATTTCTCGGCTTGCACCCATGACACATTAATGTAATATATGTGATGAACATAATAGCACTGCTATGTAAAAAATCCTCTCTGTGATGAACAATATTTACTGCTATTCTTTTTTTTATTTATCCCATGTGGCCCCTTGGCCTTTATTTTGCACACTTCAGAAACTCTGGCCACCACAAGGAAACCTTCTGTGCAGGAGCTAAATCCCTGTTCTTGCCCCCCAGAATTACAGACAGAAAGCTGGAGCAGTTCCACGTGTCCGTCAGCATCGCGGCAGCCAGCAAAGTCACTTTTGAGCTGACCTATGAGGAGCTGCTCAAGCGGCAGTTGGGGAAGTACGAGCTGCTCATTAAGGTTCGGCCCAAGCAGCTGGTTAAGCACTTCCAGGTGAGCTGGGCAGGGAGCAGTGCCGTGGGTTTTGGGCACAGCCATGTTCCCTCTGAGATGCTGATGCTGACTTCTTCTCTGCTGTCAGATTGATGTGCACATCTTCGAGCCCCAGGGCATTCAATTCTTGGAGGCAGACGGCACATTCATGACAAACGAGTTAACCGAGGCACTCACCAAAGTGCAGAACGAAACTAAGGTAAAGCACCAGCTGCCAGAGGTTACTGCCGGTGGCGGCTCTAAGTTATATTGCTTTAAATCTGTCTTTCTCATTTCTTTGCAGGCTCATATTTTATTTAAGCCAACTGTAGATCAACAGAAGAAAAATTCTGAATTCGATGAAACGCTCCTCAATGGTGATTTTGTTGTGCATTATGATGTTAAGAGAGAAGCCACTGCAGGTGATATACAGGTAAAAAAGAAATAGAAATGAAAATGCTTTCAGATCACAGGTAAGTCTGAATGTGAAGTGCAATCAGCAAAACAGCAACATTTGCTTTGAAACACCAAGAATGACAGGAGAAGTTCTTTCCCTTAATCCAGGGTCAGCAGGAACTGAGGGTGATATTCAGTAAATCCCCAGAGATGCCAGGTATACTGCAAAAATGAATCACTCAGGAAAAGCAATTAATCTTTCAAATTTTATTCAAATACCAAGTCTATATTGGTATTTCATAGATGTCTCTCTACAGTCTTTTTTAATTATTATTTTGACTCCTCTAAAGTGTATTTGTGGCTTCTTGTAAATGAAGTTTAGAGGAATGTGATTTATATAACTTAATATGATGCTTGGTCTCCTTTTGGTTTTTGTGATAACTGAGGCATAACTAAATACAGCAGGAACTTAACAAATATTTATGAACCGATGCATATTCTAGGGAATAAAATACAGTATTTTCCATATCATTTCACTAATGAAGTATACATGGGTGTGCTAAAAGGTAGCAACCACAGTCATTCAGCAGAGATGTGCTCACAGGCTCCTTATTATAAAGAGGTAATGTGATATACAGTGATAATATGCATATATCATATATATGGCACTGAGATGCCAAATATATATGTATGTATGCATGCTGCTCTCTTGTGATTTTCACTCTACAGACAGTCTTGCCTCCAGCTAGGAAATACATTTTAGTTTCTTTAATTTAAGTTCTTTGATTTGGGCTTATCAGGAAGACCAGAATGCTGAGCATGCTCCCCAATTCTTGCTATGTCAGAATGTTAAGGTTTATTCTTTATTCCTTTAGATGTATTTTTATAGGTGATTTCACATTCTGTATTTCAGATTGTCAATGGGTATTTTGTCCATTACTTTGCACCCCAAGAAATGCCAGTGTTTCCCAAAAATGTTGTCTTTGTTATAGACCGAAGTGGCTCCATGGCAGGCAGAAAAATTGAACAGGTAACTTTCCTCAAAGCGTGACCTCTGTTAGCAGCAGGCACACACATCCCAGCCTTCTGAGGAAGCAACTGGGAGTTTCTCATTGGAAACACACACTAGCTTTGTACACAGCAAAACGCTCAGACTTACAGAAATGCTTGAAAATACGTATGCACAGATTGAAGTTTTTAAAGAGTAACACTTGTCTGACTCAGCTATTTTCATGGGTACTAAGCATGGAGGCAGAGAGTGCTTTCTGTATCTTTGCAGAACTTTCTGTGTTTTTTTTTTCTTTAATGAAGCTTGTAGAGTTAATTTATGTTTTCTGTTTTATGTTTATTGATGAACGTACATAGCTCTGCTTCAGAGCAGACAAGCCCCCTACAGCCCTCACTGGTTGGGTTTTTGTGTCTGTAAGTTAAGTGAATTGGCTGTTTCTGATGGTCCCGACCTAAAACATACTGTTAGGGTTCAATAAAGGCATTGGGCTGCATCTGGAATGGAGCTGTAGAGAACCCCCTTATTACACTGCAATATCAATCCCAGTTCTGGCAAAGAAGTGGGAATAATCAAAGTGATTGTTTTCTCCTTGGAACAGACAACGGATGCTCTGTTGAAGATTTTGCAGGACCTCCGCCCAGAAGATCATTTCAACTTTATCACCTTCAACAACAAAGTGGTGGAGTGGAAGAGCTCTTTGCTGCCAGCCACTGAGGAGAATGTGGCCAGTGCTGCAGCACTGGTGCAGACTCTCACTGCCAGGGGAGGTACACATGCCTGTAGCCACAAATATGCACCCAGTGGAATGAACTGCTTAGAAAATAATTACTTTTATTAGTTATATAGTGCCCCAGAGCTACCATCAGTGCTTACAAAGCAAGTCAGTTTTTAAGACTTAGAAGTGATGAGTGGGAAAGAAAGCCTGTGAATGGACAGAGTGGTGACTACATTATGAGCTAGATATATACATAATATTATGTATATTATACATAAGAGATGCTTTTACATCATATCTATGAACCATACAAGCCGCAAAGGTTTGTTTCCAATTTTTATCACAGAGATAATTGGAAGATTCTTTGATAGCACATTTTTTTCCACAGAAAAATGGCAATTCACTCAACATTTGACAGCAATTTGCTGATTTTTCTTTTTATATCAAGTGTCCCCTGACACATGATATAAACAAACACATCCAAAGTTATACTCCCTTGTAAGCCATGCCATGAAAATAAAACGGGCAAAACAGACATGTGGCATTTCAGTTACTGCATCAGTCAGTGTGCTTGGTGTTATTGTCTAGTTCTCAGCACATCTCAAGGGCTCTGTCTCCCTTTAATATAACATTCTGAGTATTAACAGAAGCTTCCTTACCCCAGGCACTAACACCAAGAAACCCACCATGCTCAGCTCTTTTCTCTGACTTCTTACATAAGGCAGGGAAATTTTTCTTAAATATAGGTTAACAGATGACAGTGTGTTTATTTAAGCCCTTTTTAATGGCTCTAGACATGTTTGTATTTCCCAGGACGTCTGTGTGGAAAATGCTCCCAAAAGAATACTCCGGCGCTGCCGTTGCAATGTAATACTCTGTAATTAAGTCAAGTAGGCTAAGTCCCTAAATCCTCCTCTCTCCGAAGGATTATTTCCTGCAGAAAACTTTAAACAAGTCTGCAGGGCCTCTGCAGATGAAGGGCAGCAATATCTGCAGATGATTATCCTGTTTAGGTGAGCGCTGCCTGCTCTCTCATTACAGGCACAGACATCAATGGTGCCCTGCTGGCTGCCGTGGGCGTGCTGGAGGAAGCCGAGGGGTTGCCGGAGCGCAGCGTCTCCATGATTGTTTTGCTGACAGATGGCCAGCCCACTTCTGGTGAGTGAATTCTACACTCAGGCCGCCCTCCCCTGGGGTTTTTTATCTTTTACGCTTGCCTCTCAATATTGATGGACCTAACCTGCGTTTCAGAAGAGTTTTGGAATACTCAGGCTGAGCTACTGCTGGATCTGGAGAGGGGGATTATGAGAGGGCTCTGCTGAGGGCTGTAGGGAGCGGTGGCAGAGCCTGCCTGTCTGTGGCTGCACATCCTTTCACTGGGAAGTGTTTTGCTGCGTACCGTTGACTTTCCAGTTTATAAACTCGAGGGAATCAGAGATACTCCAGGCACAGCTGGATTAGAAAAGTAAAATACCTAGAGACAAAACATGGACATTTTGCAGATACTGTGTACAGTCCTATTTGAGACACATTGCTTGTGCTTCTTCACCCTCTGTGCCTCAAACTTGAGATATTTTCAAGGTACTTCTTGTTCTCTATTCTTTTCCATATCTTAATTAGTGATCAGCTGTGACAGTACAAACCAGAGGACTAAGACTGAAATATCAGGTGAAATAAGCAACAACGCCCAGTGCAGTAGCACGAACTCCCTTGTCCTGAACAGGGGTTTGTCTTACTTTTGTGTGGCACCAGCATCCTCCAAGGCCAGCAATATTAATTCTTCTGTAAGCCCTCTAATAAGATCAGTCTGCCTTTTAGTTTGTGTGAGCCATTCTGCTCTGGGTTTTGTTGACTTTTTTGCGTTTTTTTTTAATAAAATTCAGCTCACAGTGTTGCCTCCCTAGCACAGTCACAGTGAGTCTCTGGTGCTCCCCACATCTAGTGGTTAGAAATCAGGCCAGGGTGGAGTGTCAGGCATTACTGCATACACTGCCTTCCTTAGGAAAGCAGCTGAAAGGGAAAGAGCTGAGCTGCTCCCATGATATTGCTACAGGCAGTGACAGCTTCTGCCTGGAAATGCTGATGGAGAAGCTCTTCCTACACGGCCATCAGCAGCTCTTCAAATGGGATAAGATGATGCTGTGACAATCTTTTTCCTCTGTCACACAAAGGAGCTGGGGGAACAGCATGGCTGAGTTCACTGGCAGTTTGTTGGAATTGCACCATTAACCAATCCATCCTTCTCTGAATTGACACACATAATTTTTATGGATGGTACTTGTCTTTTGAATGCTTGATAAAGTGTATCCATCTCTCGTGTTGTTAGCTTGTAGTGTGTGTCCCTTCTGTACTAAAAACCTCCCTGGCCCTGTAATTCTCTAAAATATTTTGCACTTAACCATGATAGCATCAGTAGGACCTAGTAAAAGTCATTAAGGGGGAGAATCACGTTTTGGCACTCCATGTGCAGAGTGATGCTTTCATCTCCAATTCAATTACCAGCATACTATCCCATATCATTTTAGTATTTTATTCTGAATTATTTTTAAAAACTTCAGGCAGAATTTTCCACTAACCTGCTATGGTCTTTTTGCACTTGAAAAGACGTAAACCCACAACGGTATGTTTTTGTTTCATTTACAGGCGAGAGAAATGTGGAAGTAATTCAAGAAAATGTTCACAAAGCAATCAATGGGAAATATGCTCTTTTCTGCCTTGGCTTCGGGTTTGATGTCAGTTATAAATTCCTGGAGAAAATGGCCCTGAGCAATGGGGGAATAGCACGGCGTATCTATGAAAATGCTGATGCAGCCCTGCAGCTCCAGGTCAGGAGGAAGGAATGTGCCAGAAAAAACATCTATCAGCTACAGCTGATGTCGAGTCCTAGCAGCAAAATCACAGACTTTCTGAGATGAAATGTTGGGTTTGAGTTTACCTGTTAATTTAGGGGAGGGAGGAAAGAAATTCTGGGGTATCTGAGGGTTTGTATCCTCCATGTGTCCATAACTCAAAGTCCTCAAATCAGCCACATTAAGCCAAACTGGGAAACTCACACATTTCTGTAATTTCACACACAACTGTAAAAAGAGAAATTGTCCAGTGGAAGTGGACAGTTCCTAAGTTTGCAGCAATCTTGCACTGCTAAAGAAAAAGCTTTTAAAGAGGGTTTTAGACATTCAGCATATTGCTTTGCACAATTTTGCTGTCATTTATTTGTGTTCTCTGTCTCACTGCTTCTCTTTAGGGCTTTTATCAAGAAGTGGCTACCCCAATATTAATGCAAATTGAAATGCAGTATCCAGAAAATTCCATTGAAGGATTAACTAAGAACAATTTCAAGCTGTTTTTTGAAGGATCTGAAATTATTGTTTCTGGAAAAATTAGCAAAGAACTGGATCTTTTGCCAGTAGAAATTAAAGCTCAGTCAGTAAGTGTTTGGTTTACTAACTGTGAAAAACAACTCTTCCTTCTGTCTTTTATGGCACAATAGGAGGCTTCAAGAAATGTTTTGTGTTTAGTATAGGTTCTTTGCATTTGGGCATTCAGCTGTTTTCCCATTGTTTGAACTCTCAAATAATTTGCTAAAATTACCCTCTCTTGAATTTGCTACAAAAGAAAAACCTTGAAGAATATCCACAAATAAGCAAACAGCAATTTTAATTCTACAAAACCCATAATATTTTTTCTTTTTAAGCACTTTTAGGTTAGTATGGTTACATCAAATCTCAGTTATTCATCTCAAAAATGTTGAAATAGAAGAATTTAATTACCTCCTTTTTTCATCATTTCAAGTTCAGAAATACATATCTAAAATACATGCTCCTTAGATAGTTTGGAGCTGCATTTTCCAGTGGGAAAGAACAAAATTGAAGGGCGATTGGTGCTGAAAGATGTTCTTTTAAGTCTAACAATGTGACTACAAACAAAGTCTGGAGCTGGTTTTTGATGTTTTCTCTCACTTCAGCACACAAGTGACTTGACTCTTAAGGAAGAAGCAAATGTCAAAGAGAAGGAGCAAGTATTCCAAAATCAAAGATACATATTTGGAAATTTTATAGAGAGACTGTGGGCTTACTTAACCATTCAGCAGCTGCTGGAAAAAGCGTAAGTGATTTTAGTGCTTCACATAACAAACTTCTAACTTCTCAAAACACAAATTCCTTATTCACAAATTATATGGTCAGAAAACACAAAGAGACAGAAATATTTCTCCAGACAGTATCAAAAACATAAGATACTGGGAGAATACTACATTACTGTATGATGAACATGAAGTAAGGCACTTCAGTTTATGATAGCACTACAACATTCCATTTCATACATATATGAAAACATAATATAAAGCATTCTTCATGACATTACTATGAAATAGATTTCAGCTGTATGGATTGTGTTGAGCTGTTCTTGCACACCCAGAAATATTGTCTATAGATAAGGAAATTGCAATAGAACAATATGTATGTCCATAAGATAATTTATAGATCATGTATCTAATTTTTTAATGTATTTAAACCATACATAGGCTCCAGTGTTGCAAAGAATTAAGCATTTCCGTAATTTCAGGCACATGAGCAGCTGAGTTATCCCCATAAGATTACTGACCCTTCAATATTAAAAAATATGTGCGGAGACATATGTAATACACAAAGGAATCCGAAGATGACTTGTTCATAGTCTCTACACAGTATTTATTCATCATTAACACAGACTTTAGTGTTTCAGCACAAGAAGAGGACCAGAAGGCCCTGGAGGCCCAAGCCTTGGATCTGTCCCTGCGGTACAACTTTGTCACACCCCTCACTTCCATGGTGGTCACCAAACCCTCTGACCAGCAGCAGAAGGAGTTGGCAAACAAACCCACCGAGGCTGGTAAAAACAGCCCCCCTGAAACACTCTGCTCTCCCTGATTAATTGTTCTTGACTTCCATTTAGGTTCATTTGATAGTGATTTAACGAGGCAAATCAGAGGCAGGAGTTTCAGGGACTGGCTTCCTCTCAAAATAAAACATGCAGGATTTTTTTGAAATGTGAAGTGATGAAACAGGCACTACTACTGAAATGGAAAATTGTTTGTTTAAATATTAACTAAAGGTAGTTTAATGGCTGTTACTATTACATTCCTGACAATGCAAAAGGGTTCCGCACCCTTCTCTGCAACATTTAAGTGGAAAAATGAATGCATGGGGGAAGGCATGGTCTCAGTCAGAGTTTTGCAGGTGGATAAAGGGATATACCCATCCTTTAACACAAAGCACCTCATTACCTGGAGCCCTTGTACCAGTTTGCCGGTTTACATGGGTAAAGTAATTCAGTGTTGATTGTATGATACTGATCTGCCCCTCTTCCTCTTGACAGATAATGAGAAGCCCAGCAGTCTTCCAGCAGGAGGTGAATGTTTTCTTCTTTTCCAGTGGCATATTTTCATAGTCTCTAATAAAAAACCAACCAAACCAACCAACCAACCAAACGAAAGAGTTCATGGTGGTTGTTCTATAGAGGGAAGTCTCCGAGATTTGAAAAGTTGTGTGAAGTAAATTGTAAGCAATGCCTGCCACAGTCTGTGCAGGTTTTGGGTGGATAACAGGGTCAAATGGAGAAAATCTTGCATTCAGAAAGTCTCAAAGGTCAAAATTATCTATGCTCCTGAGGAAAAGCAGTTCTTCAAGATAATCGTGTTAATGATGCTTTCTGCTTCTTCCTACCATGTGTGAAGCATCTTTCAAAAAATTCAGCTCAAGAATGCCTTCTGAGGTTGATTTTGGTATTTTTTTTCCTCTCTGGAAACAGCACTTATTTGAATAATAATTTTATAGATGAAGAACCTTGAGTTTTGCTCTAGTTATTTCACAGAAGTATATGGAGGGAATGACAATGCTGCCCTGTTTTTGGAGGTTGCCTCTTTCAAAGTGATGCTAGGGAGTTTAATAGCAGAAAACCCCTTGACCAGAAACATTCCTGTAAAGTATGTGATGCAGCCATGAGTAAAACACAGATACTGTCTTTACTTTCTCCAGGTGCTTTTAGAATGATGAATGGGTCTCCTCCTGGTAAGTACTCCTCTGTTTCTATTCAGAATAATTCTATGAAGTTCATTCCATATGTAGGGTCATATCAACCTTATTTTAATAAATGCATTTGGGTTGGAGACACCCACTTGATAGACAATTTAGTTTTTATTATATGTATTTCTGTCCACAGATATTTTATAATGAACTACAAACTTTTGAAAACAATCTTGGTCCCTTCTCAGTAATAAAAACATATTATACCTCCTGAAAATAAATGTGAAAGATCTGGAAAAATATGTATTAGTAAGCTGAAAGAAATGGATGTAAAAACAAAATTCACCAGTCCTGGGGTATCCAGAAAATGCAGTGGGCAACAAGCAGCACAGATTCCCTGTTTCAAAGGGTGGGGAGGAAGGTGCAAGGCATAAACCCAAAGCAACCATACATTGGGAAAACCCCTTTTTTCAGGTCGAAGGCGTTCTGAACTCCAAACTGGCAGAAACAGGAAGATCTCTTCAACAGGTAACTGCTCACAGTAGGGTGAGAGGAGCTGGGCTGGGTGTGCTGCGTTCAACACTGCACAGCGACCCTTGAAAACACAGCTCTAAACCCTCCCACAGCTCCAGCTGAGCATGGGCCCATGGCATGCTCCATCCTGAGAGAAACATGCACTGCATGTTGTGCTTTTTCCCCACTGGGACATCTCGTCTTACGCAAAGTTCTTCATAGTAGTCAGTGAAGAGCTCTGCTAAAAGTCTTCTGTCCAGCGTTTGTCCTGGTTAATCAGCTGACTTAGAGAAAAATGTTTCATTAAACTCTTCTTACTAATTTTAACTATTTCAGTTTCCATGTTCAGAGACACCGTAAGAGCACAACCTCTTGGTAAGTGATACACGTCCTTGTCCCATTTCAGTTATGAATGTAACTGTAACGTACACTTTTCGTGCAACAATGCTTTTTCTGACCACATCAACTCTGTGAAAATCTTTTACCTCTTCTTGCAAACCTCGGCTAATTCTTTCCATTTACATAAAAAGTATCCCAGTGTTCCATGAGAAAACCTCTCTGGCTTAAGGATATAAGAAATGCAGTACAACAGATCTTCAGCCTAAATTTTTTTAAGGGTTCGTTGTCCTTAGTAAACTCAATATTTAAAAATCCGTTGGTTTTGTTCATATCAAGGTACTGTGTCCGGGTGTGCTTTTCAACAATTATTGCTGTGTTTTTCATCATTCTATCCTATAAAAGCTGTAACTGATGTTTTAGTTATAAATCTATAAATTATTTTTGCTGTGCCTATCCAGGGCACAGGCTAGATTTGTTTTGTTGCTGATATATTTCTTCTGTCTTTTCAGTCAGTGAACATCCACACCTTCTCTTTCAATTACCCAGACAGAATGAAAGAATCTGCTTAAATATTGATGAAAGAGCACAAAGCTCTGTCCACCTGCTGTCAGATCCAGAGCAAGGTGAGTGAGCCACGTTGCCCCAGTACCAAGACAAGGAGAGTCACCGGGTCTGCGAGTGCAGTGGGTGTCTGGGAATAACCCCCTCTCACGAAAGCCATCTCATACCTGCTGCCGTGCGCTGACCAGACAGGTGGTAAATTCTGCCCTTCTATTAGGCAATACTAATGGTGCAACAGCCGGGGGCACTTCTCACGGGTCTGGCTCAGGGTCATGTCCTCCTCCTGGTGTCACTTCCTTGGTCCTTAGGATTTTCTCCTACCCAGCCCTTGGGGCTTTGGAGGATGCAGAGACCTTAAACCTCGTGGTCCCTGTGTGCCAACAGAAAGGTGCTTGCTCTGGATGCCCAGCAGCTTTTCTGTGCTCCTGTACTCAAGGAACCATGGCCCGAGCACCAGGCACTTGCTCTGATTATGGAACAGAGACACCTTTATGCAGGAGGTGGAAGCATGGCATTCAACAGGCTCTAGTGACCCCACCACAGTCTTGGGGCATGTGGAGCTGAAATCCAGGGTACTGTGCCCCACAAAACTAGATTTGAGACCCTGAAGTTGTTTCAGTAACAAAACAGGAGCAGGTTTATTGAGATCACTTGTACCTTAGGAGAAGAATCACCTGATAAATTTGTATTAAAGGGCTCACTGTGACGGGGGAACTTGGAAATGGAGTAAATCACTTTGTGCAGTTTGACATTGACTATGTGAATCCCCCCGTGCAAATCCGTGTCTACACTCATGCGATCCTTGTAAGCCACAATAACAAGAACAATTGGCTGTCATGGATGAAGTCAGCCTCCTCCACCATCCAGGGGTAAGAAACACCTCCCTGTCCTTTCCTAAACTTGAAAATGTGTCAGATCTTGGTTCATTCAAGCCTCTACTTTCCCATTATGCTGAAGTAAGTGCTTCCAAATGTCCTTATCCAATGAGTATATCTGTGAGTAGCAGCAGGGTATCTTCATAATCCTCCATTTCAAGTATAGAGAACGAAATAGGTTCGATTTTAATTCTCCATGCCTGTGTAAAGAGAACCAGAACCACTGCATCACCAGCCTGCTGTTCATGTATTTACGTTCCCAAGGGAAGGACCCACAGCCATGCAGAGCAGCCCCGGTGCCAACAGCAGCCGCTTTGTGTTCCTCCAGGGCAGAGCAAGCGCTGCCAAGTGATGACTTTGACATTTACTGTCCCTTTTATACAGCACTTGGCTCCACACAGGCTGGGGTTTTCTTTCTCCTCAGTTTTAGCAATAACTCCCATCTGGGCAGCTGACATTTTTTATGGGCAGGCATAAAGTGTTGTAATAGCTGTCTGTAACTAAATGCCTCCTGTAGGAGAAGGGATACTTTAAAAGCAGACTTTATTTGTTAGAGTAATTAGAGCAGGATCCTTCCCTACCACGAGGAAGAGCTGAGTGTAGCTGACTCCCCCAGCCTTTTTATTTTGCTGGAATAAGTCTCCACAGAGATCCAGTGCTGGTCTGGGGCAGACAGGGACACACATCGCTGCTCCCCCACACGCAGTTCTAGACAATAACAAGGCCCACAACAACTGCTTTCAATTATTCTTGTAATCCAAACAGAGCCAAGAACTTGTTGGATTTATGTCCCAGTATAATTTGCCAAGCAGAATGATCCTCCTGCATCAATCCAGCACCTGAGCCCTTGCACCAGCACTCAGGGGGTGGCTTTGTCAAACCTCTCTGCAAGAGTAAAATGACAGAGACATTTATGTTCTGAAGCCCACCCGGGATAACAATAACATTAATGGTTCAGAAGAAAGGCAAGGTCTGAAAAACTTGTGAAACATCAAAGAAAAAAGTATTTGACTTGTTCATAAAACAGATTGAATTATTTTATTAGTTTATCTTTTTTCTCATAAAAAGGGTGAGAATTTCTTTTTCTCCCATCCAAGCATTTCTTGTGATTATGGATAATAAGGTGTATTCATCAGCAAAAAATTCTCCCCTGGTATATTTGCAAAACCTGTTGTGCAGCACAGAGAGAAAAGATATTCTACTCAATATTTTCTAGCTTAAAAGTAACTACAAACACATCTGGAAAAATGCAATTGCAAAGATAAAAGACAAACATGAAATTATTTTTATTAATTAATGTCAATTAAATACATAGTCCTTTTCTTCTCATTCTTCTTGGAAATAACTTCATAATTTACTTCCTAGGCTGAGAGTGTCAGTTGAAAAGGAGAAGAGTGTTACAGCATCACTGCCTGATACGGTCACAGTAAAAATATCCTTGGTCAGGTTTCCACATGATTTCCTTGGGCTCTATTTCTTGAACACCGACCGTTTTTCGGACAAAGTCAGTGGAGTTCTGGGTGTGTATCATTATGGATGTGTGCAGTTAAGAATGGTCTTGTAACTCAGCTCCTGAAATGAGAGTGTAGTCGGGGGTTTGTTTCAGGGAGTTCTTGAGAAACTTTGCGTTTAATTAAGTCTTTCTGGACATTTAACTTTTACTGCCCAACAATCTCAAAGAGGGGAGGTCTTACCCTGGAAACATAACACACATAACACAGAGCTTTTCCACTCACCAGTGGCACAACCCTAAGCAGCCCATTATGGGTTTAGAAGATGTTAAAACACAACATAAGTAATAGTTGGGCTTAACCCCAACAGTGCTCTGGAATGACATGATTGCTGCAGCAAATTCAATTGATGTTAAATAATAGACTATAAATAATGGACATAAAATTGTAAACAATCATGTTTAGAAAATGAAAGCCAGCTGCTCCTGAATGTCTTGGCTCCAAAAATTCTGGTGAGACCTAAGTTGAAGTTGTTTTGGAAACTTTGCAAACAGAGAGGCTGCATATTCCAAAACCACAAGAAAGAAATAATTGTGAAAACTCATCAGAGCAAGGCTGAGCCTTGCCATGGAGAGTGTTAAGGATAACAAGAGATCACAGTTGAAACAGAAATTTTCTAAACTTAATAATGTATCATCCAAACGTGGTCTTTGATATGTTCTCTGAGATAAAGAGCTGCTCTCCTGCTGTTAGAGCTGCCATTTGGGTTAAATAAACAACAACAGTCAGCTGGTTTGTATTTTTAAATAATTTGCATGTCTGTTGCTTAGGTCAATTTTATTCAAAAGTTCAATTTGGGGATAACTCCAACAACAATCAGAGAGCCATGGAAAGACTCCTGAGAGTGTCTGGATCTGAGCACAGAGTTTCCAGGTAACAGGCATGGAGGATGTGTGTGCTTTGAGATGTACTTCCTCAGCAAATGCCAGAGATCCAAAGAAATGAAACTGAGGGAGTGTTTGTTAGAACACACTTCTTTGGTGTAAATAATTTGCACTTTAGTTTCTCCCTAACAGCCTTTGTTGTTTAAGTGATGCTACAGGGTTCAAGGCTCCTATTTCATGGGGGGGAAATAATTACACCCTGGGGCTACAGCTTGCATCGTTTACCTGGACAAGGAGGGTGTTTCCTCAGTTGGATTTACCACGAGAAAAATTTTCTATCCTTCAATTGCTTTTAGCACATGTCCGTGGTGGGGAAAAAAGGGTGTGAGTGTGCAGGTCCTGGGAGAGCTGAGGTGCAGCTCTGCCCACACAGGCCTCCGAATCCTGGTGTCATCTGCACATCAGGGCAATTCTGGCCCTGCCTTTTGATTGCATTATCACAATTTCTCTTGTTTTGATTTCATTTCAGATTGTACAAGAAATATTACAGACTTGAGCCAGCCAGTGATCCTGTTCCCTGCTGGTCGGTAGATCTAACTCCCTAGAAAAAAAATTTCTGTGAAGAAAACAATGCAAATGAAGCTGTTTCAAGTATTTTTGATACTTTCATCAAGAAAACCATGCAGTTAAAGCCTTACTGTTACTCTATATATAAAGGTCACAAACATTTTACCTTGAAATAATTATACTTTCAAGATATGACTGTGCTTGCTTGTTTGCTATTTGAAAATGATTTCTAATCTGCAATGTGGTTTTGTTGCTGAAGATTTTTGTGAATTAACTAAATAAAATTGACATTACCAGCTTACAGTTTGATATGGACACATGGACTTAGGTTTCCAAATAAAAATCAGTAGTGGCATCGTCCAAGCCAACAAATGTGTCATGCAAACAGTAATAGATTTCTAAAACTCTCTCCAGTTATAAATGATGGTGTTCTTGAACCACGTGTTTTGTGAAAACGCCATGAAGTTTAAGGCAGTATTAGCTTACCATGTCTCTCATTTTCTATTTCATTGCTGTATCAGGGTTCTCTCGGAGGTTGTTCTGTGAGACCGATCAAAGCATGAAACCAGCAGTGAATAGAGCTGTGTGTGGGATGCAAACCCACACCAGCTGTGGTGTGGTTCATTGTTGCCGAAGTCTCTGAGGCTCCCTTTTGAAAACATCTGCAGAACAGCCACTGACTGGTTGCAAAACCTCTGGTTGCAAAAGACAGCATTTCAACCCCAAAAGTTAGCAGCTTTTTTTGGCACCATTTCATACATGTTGCAAACACTGGAAGATGTTTTACAAATAATGAACAGCTCAAACCCAACCTGCTGTGTACGGAGGTAACACTGCAGAGTAAACACACACAGAAACCTCTGCCCATGGAATCCAAGCTGTAGTTTCAGTCTTCCACTTTTTGTAAGTTTTAGTTACAAAATGATTTTGTTTTACAATTTCAGTTCCTTTGTATCTTTGAACCCATAAATATGCCAGCATTGTAGGCAGTTTAACAGAAGTTGCTTTCTATCCTGCCAATAATATATAACTGGGAAAACCTTATTATTTTAAAGCAATGTACTCAAAGAGAAACAATTTCATGCCAAACTCAATAAGCAAAAACAAACTGTGTAATTAGAAGCCTCTTTTTTAAAAGAACTGTGCAGACACGATGCCAAGATATTTTTGTGTGAATTGCTTGTACTTTCAAGGTGCTGATTTTGCTGGACAAATTACATGACAGTGTGGAATTTGGAAACTGGAAGCACCAGATTGCTCACTTCACTGCATCAAAACAGGCTTCCCAATCTGATTGTTTCCATTATAGATGAACTCGGGTTTTGAATCACAAGCTGTTGGTCCTGGGTTATATCAGCAGACTTACAGCAAATTAAATATTCCCTGCTTTCAGTTATAGGGTGTCTACGTGTCCTCTCCTGCTAGCTGCAGGCATAGAAACAGTGCTGGTCAGGGAGCAGTGGCTCATGGCTGGGGCAGCTTTCACCTGGGACCCTCTGCTTTGAGGGAGGGTCAGGCAGGTACAGCCATGCTTGAGAGCTGCACTCAAACTGCAGGGCCTGAGGTTCCCCAGGCAGCTGCTGCCCTGCTAATGCAGTTCTCCCTTGCTGCAAAGAAACTCTGCACCAGGGAATTTATTAAGGTACAATAGAAACTCTTCACATTGTTCAAAGATTTTATCTGACTTTGAATAGACAGGCTGTGCTGACAGAGATTTCTGTGCTTTCTGCAGCAGCCCAGAGTTGCTGGTGTGCCTGGCTACTGCAGCTCCCAAATCTAAGTAGTGCTGCTTCCCCTCTGTGTGTGTGCTTTCCATTCTGTAAGCAGGAGCCATGCCACTCTTCTTCACTTGAATTGTGTCTTAATTTGTTGCTTAGTGACTCCCCTCCTGTGCTTTCCTAGCCACAAAGGGAGTTCTGATAGGTTTCTGATTTCCTACGTTCCCTTCCCTTGCTCAGAAGCTGAAGGCAGACACAGTAATGAATATTTGGCATTCTGTAATTTCTAATTCCAATGCAAAATAGTGTCAGTGTATATGATCAATCTATACATATCTCACAGGATATATCCCCACACTTCTCTTTTAACCAGCACTGTAGCCATCAGCAGGAGGAGTAAATGTTTTCTCTTACTGTGAGCATCTGTCTGCTGTTTTCTCTGCCCTCCCTGTTACCTTTAGCTATATTTGCTGTTATCGCCTACCTTGCAGGAATCTTGGAGCACTTACTGAACAGGAGCCATGCAAAAGCAGACCAGAGCCCCTGAGAGCAACTCGTGGCTCCCAATTCTGTCACAGACAAGACTCCTGCTAGCTCCAGAGATTTGCCTCACGGCCATAAATCAAACAGGAAAGTTCTGACTGGCCCCAGGTTTGCCTTGTGCCCGAACTCTGCCAGCCAGATAGGTCAAGGTCTGCTGTCCACTGCTCTGCTTTATTGTGTCAATGGAGCAAGTGAGGACAGGACACTGTCCTGTTGGGCAGTGCCACAGCTTCTGTCTCAGGATCCAAAATGGATCATTGCTTTATTTAATTCTATTTCATCTAATTAATTCTCTTAAAATAAAAATTTAGATCCATGCAAACTTAACCTTATTAGTTCCAGTGTTCTGGTCTTCTCTTACTCCTTCCTGTTTCTCTCCCTGCCTTCCTCATTTTTCAGTCACTTATTACCCTCTTCAGAAATTATTGTTTTCTTCCACCATTTCTGTCTGGATTTAGCAGGCAAAGATCTGCAGCCACTGTTACACCCTCTCCCCTTATCTATTTTTTTTCTTCTACAAAACCGCTGCTTTCAGTAAAGGACTTTGCTCCTCAAAAAGACCTGTATCACCCATAAATTTACAGTTAGTATATTTTCCTCAATTTTTTTCCTCTTTGATTTTTCTGGTGCATTTTTATTCACTTCTATACTTGTTCTTTCAATTTACCCCATCACATCTTATATCATCTTGTTTCTCCCACTACACACCTCTTTTCTCTGTGTCTCTGCGTTCTAGTTTTCCACACAATGACTTCCCTTGTCCTACTACTGTTGAGGAATTTTCCGCTTTGCCATGTGAGACCACAACTGTCTTTTGTGGCTGATTTGATCAAAAGACACTTGAAGTAAATAAGAAATATGGGGGGGAGAGAACATGTTTTTGGTTGGTTGGGTTTTTTGCTTTAGAAGAGCTTGCAATTTCTTGCAGTAAAAAATGAATATGTAAATAAATGAGGACCTTGCCCTGAATGTGCTCATAAATTCTTTCATGAGAACAGAAGGAAGAGTCTTAGTCAAGAAAGATGCAGTCCAAAAGAGCAATCGTTACTTAAATTTGAGTGCTGCTTGCAACTGTGGTGTTTCATTAATTTATAAAGATTCGAACATTCAAAAGTTAGGCTCAGATTAAAATGCTAAAATACAGACATCCTGGATGCCAACAGTCACCTCCTGTGCTAGCAACAGCCCTCAGCACTGCACAGTCCAGAGGTCAGGTGGTTCCAAGTACTACGGGACTATCCCAAAATCTGGGCTGGGCTGTCAGATGTCCTCTTGTGCTCAACTTCAAAACACATCTGGCACCCTGGGCTTTGTAAAACTGGAATGAGAATATTGAGCTGTCGGAATAACAGAACCAGACACTGAGTGCTGATGCTTTTATTTAATCACTCCTGACACTCAATTATTGATTAAAAGTTGGGTAGAGGGTTTCTGTCATGTTTTACAAAGTAACATTTTAAGTCAGAATTTTAAACCTAATAAGGAGGACATTTCAGAGGATGAGGGATCTTGCACTTCAGATTGGATCAAATGCACAGTAAAACTCTCTATAAGAACCCATCATACCTTGTCCTTACCAAACATGGTATGCTTATATGCTTTGAATAGTTGCTATATGTTGAAAATACTGTTCTTTCAGACAAATATTGTCTGCCTGTGAATTTGGAGGAAGTTACAGTTGCTTAAAAGAGACTGGAAACAATATAATCTGTGTGAACACCATCTATCAGCCCAGCTCCATTGTCATGGACAAACCAGCAAGGAATATCAACCCCACGTTTAGGATCTCTTCTGTAATCCTTCTGCCAGCCCCTGCAAGGGAAAACACAGCCATGGGAGTACTGAGGTAGGAACTGCACCTGGACAAGGCAATCTTGCCTAAGTCTTTGCTAGTCTTTGCTATTTTTTTACCTTGTTACTGTCAGTTCGTTGTTTTTAACAATCATTGTGGCATCTGGTTTCTTGGGATCAGACCCAGGATGAATTTCAAGTATGGTGAAGTGAATGGGCCGGAAAAACTGTCCTAGAAAGAGAAGCCAAAATCACTATTTCAGGCATTGAAACAGAAGCAAACCAGAAGGAAATCCCAGAATTTCTACGTTCCCATGCTGGTTTCCATGTCCCTTAAGGGTTTTGATTGGATAAGTAAATACCAAGTTTCAGGTAAGGCTGAACATATGCCCATGGTATTATTGGTATTATTTTCTGTTCCTAACCCAGAATTGTATCCACTTCATCTGGGTGTAAATTCCAGCTTCTGAGTGCACAGAACAATTACAGCCTTTTCTAGATGTCCTTCAAGAAATCCACACTTGGTGTCTTGTCTAGTCCATTGTATTCATTACATGTTTTCCAAGTCCTCAGCTTTTTAAAATCAAATAATGCATGTGTTGATCTCTGAAATTTCTGGGCGTGGTTATTCTCAGCACAAGTACAATATTCTGTCTATAAATTATGTAGCCTCATAAGGAAAGACCAGCAGGGAAACACTAAACAAAGTCGTACCTAATAATCCATGGGTCTGTTCAGACAGTTTATCACTTTTCAGTGTATACAGCCCTAGGAAATCTTGGTGGAGAGGATGTTTCTTCCATACTTGGTGCAAAACAACAACAAATGAGACACCACTGCCCATTGAGAGCACCAGATTTTTTTTTCTGTTAATTATCAAAGTTAAACTGAGGAAAAAAGAAAAACATGACTTAGAGCATTGTGTTTACCAGAGTTAACAGCAATAAGAAGAAATGCGAGACAAAACAAATGTGGCTTTATAAACTACTCAGTGTTTTTTAAGAGAGAGGGTTTGCTGCCTAGTTTGGTCCGTGGGAGTCTCTCTGTGTGTTCACAGACAGTCACAGTATCATATTAAATGGCACTGGAAAAGGCTGCCTGGCCTTTAAAATTTACAGTAACACAATTTTAGCAAAACCTGTCCTTTAACAGTGGAGTTAGTCACAGATAGGTTTGTAATATGTAGATAAGCACCCCATGCTCAGTGATACAAATTCTATTGATAAAACCATCACTCCCTTGCCTGGATACTACATGACATTTTTTCTTTAGTTTTTCAGAGAAGTCAGCTCCAAAACTGCCTATTTTAGTGCTAGGATAAAGAAGATTTTCTTCTGATTGTGTCAGTGATATCATCCATGTATTTATCACAATTAAAAAAGCATGTGTATGAATGACAGTTTGCTCTTTCTGCTGCACTGTCAGGCCTTGAGAAGGCAGGAATTTTATTCTACACAATGAAATGTAAAGGAGGAGAAAGAGAAAATGTTGCCTGTTCCTTTTATAAACCTTCTGCACAGGTATAAATGATTCTCTAATAGATCCCATGAGAAATATACCTGCTGACAAGAAAAAATGTATCAATTCTGTAACTGCTACAAGTTTCATTTTTAAAATGGAGATTTCTTTTGTTATGGAACATTATTATGCCTTTGGAAGATTACGCACTATGTCTGACGTTACTCCTTAAGTATTTGCAAGACACTGCTACATTAAGCACGATACCAGATCTAGTGTTACCTTAGTCCTAGCAATAGAAAATCAGGGGGAAATCTTCATATACTTATTACAAGCAGAGGAANATTCGGCAGGGCTTGAATCTATTTCTTTTGTAGATTCACACAAATCTTAGAAGTATATTATTGATCAACCTTTTAAAATATTTTAAGAAGAGTAGAAAGTAATATAAGAGCCTGATATTTTTTCTGTAAGTCTTACCCTGCTTGTTGCAAGGTGACTGAGTCCAGCCAGGTGAAACCTGTTTTTTCATCACCATTCTGAATTGTGATGGTCTCAGGAGTTACTGTCAGCTTGAAATCCAGGAGCTTATTTGCAATGCCAAGTTTTCCAAAATATGAGTTTTGGATCTTTGCATCACTATTTGCTCTCTTATCACCAATAAGTTCTNTGTCTGTATAGTGATACACGGGGTCAAAGCTCCACAAGAGCATTTAATATTGCTTAATATTTAAATTTAATACCTTAATACAAATTATTTAATAGAAAACAGGCAGTTATCAACACT
>VYZQ01046669.1:45127-57484 GCA_013400655.1 Mystacornis crossleyi | reverse complement strand
CACATACACACACACACACAAAGCTTTCTGCTTTGTGTTTTTTCTTTAAAAGGCCCAGGGTATGGTCAACCAATTCTCTTGGCTGCTTAGCAACAGGCAATTGAGCCTGCCTATCAATTCTCAGTTTATAATAACCTGAGGCAGACCTAGATTTTTGTTTTCCCTTGAGCTTTTGTCTTCCCTTCCCTCTATAATAAATACCAGAAATGTAGGGGCAGCATGTGTCAGAAATCCCCCAGTGGAATATCTTTCATCGTGCTGGCAGGGCTGCTCCTCTGGCAGGACAGAGCTCCAGGTCCCACACGCCCTACTCTCCTTTGTTAAAACATTTGAGAGATTCATTCTGCATCGGACCACACCTCATTGTAGATTTATCATTTAAATACCTAAGTTAAAATTAGACATTTTCTGTTTTGTATGAAAAACAAGACCCAGAGAATTCACCTGGACAGAGAGACTGAATGCAACCCTCAAGATACACAAATAACCTGGCTGTCTCTGTCTTTTAATGTGTTATAAAAAAAGGACAGAATATAATTAATTCTCCTGGCCAGTGGAGCCCTGAACAGCATGTCCTGCTCTGCAACCTAAGGGGCTGGAGCTGAGGAGCCTGGCTGTGTCCCTGGGGACAGTGGCAGTGGCAGAACATGAAGGCTTTGGGAACAGAGCGTTGTGCCTTAGTCAGCGCTGAGGAACTGCTGCCTTGTGTTGGAGGAAGGCAGCACGTGGTGCTGATGGAGAGGTGGGCATTCAGCCCATCCTGAGAGGTGCCTGACGGGCAGTGGGTGGGATGTGGTGGGGTCTCATGGCCAGCTTTGTGTAACAGCACGCTTCCTCTGGAACACTTTCGTTCTCCACTGGCAGCACCTTAGGGATGCTGCTTGCTGACTATCACTGCCTGTACTCAGGAAGGAAAAGCAGCCTTTAAGGCCTGGAGATAAGGCAAGCCTCTGGAGATAAAACGTGAGCAAATGGGAGAAGCCTGTTCACCCACCTCTGCCCCATGAGCAGGCCTGTTTGTAGAGCTTGGGGTGAGGATTATTTTAGATGTGACCTCTCCATACCGGGATGACTACAGTTCCCACAGTTTTCCTGTACCAAACCTAAGCATTTCCATCATAAAGAAGCATTTCCAGGAGACTGACATGTTTTTTCCAAGTAGGTGAGCAGGAATAGCTCAGCCACACCACATGTCCTGGATCACTTTAGTAAGAATCAACATCCCTGGTGCTGGTCTGCAGCCCTCAGCCTCAGCACAGCTCTCGTGCTCACACAGCGTGGTGCAAAGCTTCTGCCTGAAGCCCTCCTGCCCACAGCCATGCTCTCCCTGCCTGTGGTGTTCCTTGCCAAATCTCCAGGTAGCCTTCAGCTCCCCTGGCTGGGCTCCCCACAGAGGATGAGTGTTTTCCCTCACGCGGGGAGTCCTGGCTCTTGGGGAGAGGTTTCGCACCATCCAGCTCCTCACCTTACCGAGACATCCCTGCCCAGTGCGGGTCCCTGCACTCCCCAGGCATTGCTGGCCTGTGACCCACAGCAGCAGCAGGTGCAACATCAGGTGTAGCACTAATTGCTGATGACCAGTGTGACAAGAACACGGCACTGTCCCTCACATCCCTTATGACATCCCAGCCTGTCTGAAGGGGACCGCAAACAAACTGTTGCAGGGAGGACTGAAACGCTCTCCTTTCACTCAGGTCTTTGCAAGTCCTGCAGGCAGACTCTGATCCCTACCTGGTCTCCACTGTAGGCACATCACAGGACCAAGTGCTGATTCTCCCCAGAGCTCATGACCTGAAGGATGGTCAGAAACTGCTGGCAGTGCCTTTGCTTTCTTGATCTTTCTGTGTGGACCAACGGGTTCTTCAAACTCTGGTTCATGCTGATTCCAGACATGGCAGAGATGATGTGGATGGAGAAATCCAGGAATACGCATGGATCTCCTCTCACAAGGACCAGACACCAGAATATTCCTCTTGCCACCTGAGTGGAAGTCATGCCAGGGAAGAACTGGGGGTCCCCATGGTTCCAGCACAACTCATGTGCTTGCAGCCCTCCCCTCCGAACTGGAGCCTGCTGAATTGTTCTGAGCTGCTGGACCACATAATACCATCCCTCATCTTTCGTTTGCTGGAAATTTAGGAGAGGATCCAGCTTTTTATAAAACAGGAAGTCTGGAAATGAAACATAGGCAGGGTATACAAGAGGACTGGCCTAGGTGTTCCTTAAAGTGTAACTTAATGGAAGCAGCACATCACTGGGAATGCACGTGGACAGGACCTTTCTCCAAGAGGCATCCTGCAGGAAAGTCACATCCCTGCACGATGAAAATGCAGTCAAATGAGTTTGTCAGTGTGAAGCTTGTGGTATGGTTCTCTTCAGAACCTTCTTACAGTAAGTGTCACATTGCTTTTATTGAAAGTTCAATTATAACTGCGCTGAAGAATGTACCAGTCTATCTTCTCCCTCGTGTTGTGCCCTCCTGTTAGGACAGTAAAATTACATGACTAAGCAAGCTCTTCCTTTCAAAACAGGATATTAAGGGGAAAAAATACTTTTCACAAAATCTGTGCATTTGACCTGTTCATAGCAGGAATTAAAAACCTACAAAGAAATCCAGAACACTTGGTGCACTATTGTTTCAACAGTAATTTCTGGATGCAAAGCATCCAGCAGGGATTACAGAAATGCTATGCAATCCTTCAGGAAAAGGGAAATATTATTAAACACATTAGCTGTCATGCAAATGAGAAAGAACTTCACTGAAGCTACACAAGGGCTTGTCACCACAAAACTGACAGCATTTAAAGTGTACATTTAGCTTACAGTAACTCTGGTGCAATTCTCCACTGGAAACCCACTTCTGCAACAGTGAATAAACTTTTAAAAGTTTACTTATGGCTAAGAGTGTATGTTTAAGAAAATTGAACAACCAAGAAGAAAACAAAATACTGGAACAACTATTCAGACAAGACCTTACACTCTTTTAGCACCCTGAATTCAGGTCTGGCTCTCAAAATGTTAATGTTTTCCTGGATACACTCTACCCAAAGACCCTTGTACATTTATGCACCTGTACATCTGGTGCACAAAGTGGAATGAGACCCTTTCCCGGGGTGAGGATGCAGCACTGGCAGTATTTGAGGAAAACATCTTTGCTTTACCAAAAAAGAATCAGCAATAACTACAAAGCCCAAACCAGAATAACACTGAGGATAGAAAAAACACATCTGGGAGGGCAAACTGCCGAGAAAATGGCTCCAGTGTACAAGAGAATTATTTGTACTGAAGCTTTGTGTGTGTTCAGCTATTTATTATGCTCCCACGCATGGTGATACATTAAAATTCTTGTTGGCAAAATGTCCATTCAAAATTAAATGATGCTTTAGCCTCACCATGAGGATTTTTGTTGTACCCAGTCACGTTTGTAATAAACTTTATTAAATGCGATAAAATATTGCACAGCTCAAACAGAGAAATCCAACAGGGAAATCATGTCCACTTTTGTCAAACTAAGTAGCAGGGCTTTGTCGCTGGCATTAGAACAGCTCTGAGCTTCGCTAGAGATATGTTCTAGAAAATCTCCCCATAGCTCTTAATGAATAATTGAAGACAATATATAACCGAGACTCTTGTTTGCTACCTCCAGAGCTGGATCCTAGAGGACCATTAAATTAATTTTTAATAACCTATGCTATGGTTAAAGTTATAGGACACAAATATTCATTATAAATATACTCATCATATAAAGAATAATCCCAAGGTTATAACCTGACTAGCAGGAGGTGTACAAAGACTAATAAAGCAGAAAGGGAAACATTAGCACAGCTTACAGCTACTCCAAGTTATTTTTCAGATACCGTCTGTTTGTGCCTCTTACCTACATGTTCCATGACTTTAACAGTGCACCATGGTGTGAATGCTCAAATTTTCCAGGCCGGTTCTCCTTGCATTTGTGGTCACCTTTTTCCCCCAGAAGCTGGGAACTGATGAGGCCTTTTGAGTGTATGGGGTCTGCACAAGATCTTACCCATCTAAATTATTTATGAGTGAGGAGGCAATTTCTGTTAGTGCCTCAGGGTGATGCTGCAAATGTTCCACAAATTTATTATCCAAGAAAAATTCAGTATAATAAGTTGTCTGCAAAATAAATTTGTAGAGAACAATGTAATCATTAGGAAATCCAGCCCATCTGAAGTAATTGCTAACTGCACCTAGGCCTCCATCAATCACTGCATAATTATGTTTCACCTGATATTAACTCTGTCCTCAAGAAAGGCTGGTTTATCTTTGAATAAATGAACATAATAAAAGAAGGGAACAATGAGGCAATGACAACATCAGCACAAACTTTAAACCAAAAAAGAACAGAGGAGTTACCAAGTACCCCGTGCCATGGATGACTCAGTATTTGTATAGAACCTCTAGTTTACCACCGAGATGAGCAGCATGCAAGAACATATTTGAATGCAGGTAGAATACATTTTGTGGGGCTATGGTGGAGCATGAGGATTTAGGACACAGCGCCTGTGCCCAGAGAAGCTTTTGTTTTGTCAGAGGCAGACAGCAGTTTTGGAAGCCCTGGTCTGCAATTTCTTGGCAAACGCTCACCATCACAGCTGATGGTCCATACTCAAGGTGGAGAAGCCTCACTAAGCCTTGAAAAGGCAAATGGAGGAGAAGGAAAACACGGATGTGCTCAACACCCAATCTATTATTGTTCTCTTCTTAACTGCTTTTGAACACAGGCATTTAGAAGAAACCCGTCTATGATTTGTACCTACCAAGACTAATTTGATTAAGGAGAAATTCAGGACACATGTACCTAGCCAGAACAGTGAGGTTTCTTTCTTCTCCAAAAGAAACTTCTAGTCCCAACCAGCTATGCAGATATACTATGCTCTCTGTACAGACTTACACAGCTTTACTTGCATGAGAGAGTATCTTCAAGAGATTTTTCATATAAAGACATGATTAAATTTCCAGGCTTCTGAGAGAAACCCATGAGCTGAGAAGGTCCATTAGGACTCCTTGAAGACATCTGAAGATACCTGCAAATGCAATAAGGTCTCTATGGCTTTCCTCTGCCACCCAGCTAGGGATAGGCTACTAAATTATAATTAGAAATCTCAGCTGGAACCTGCACTTCAGAGCTGCTCAGTGCTGGTCATGACAAACTGCATTAGGAAGGAGATGGGTAAAAATTTGTAAGTGCCAAGCTGAAGCAGTCCTAAACTTGGTTGTTCCTTTTCCTCATTTTTAGGCCAGAGCATAAATTGTAGATGAAATATGGCTCCTGCAAGAAGATTACAGTTATGGTTTCTATACCCAGTAAAAAGGGAAAGAACTGTACAGTATATATAATTTTTTTTTTTTAATCCTGACTTTGGCCATGAGGGGTTTAGACCTGCAGGGCCTGTTGTCCCACCCACTTTTCACCATCTCAAAATGAAGCACAGATTTCTGGCTAAAACCAGAATGCACATATATCCCTCAGTTTACAGCACAGCTTATTTTCCCTCCAAAGTCTGTCGTGCCAGGGCAACAAAGGCCTGAGCAGTGAAGAAACATTTGCAGCCATATGGGCTTTTAAATTCTGATTCATTAACTTGATTTTTTTTTGTTTGTGGTAATACAGAGCACAAGAGACCGAGCTATTCCAGACATCACACAAATACTGACCAAGACAAGATTCCCTGTTACTAAAACCTTTGTGAACTGGTTAGTCACATCTAGATTAACACTTTGTGACCTTTAGAGAAAGGTCTCGCAAGCTCAAAGATTAAACAGAGAGGAATGTGCATCTGATCATGCAATACACTAACAGCCCTGTGTTTAAATATCACCTGGCTGGAGGGATTGTCTGTTTCAAAGACAGCAACATCATCCTCCAGGAACCTTCCCTTATTTGAATTGTGCAAAATTGAATCAGAGAGTTGGCTCAATACACCGTAAACTGTTAATTCTGTCAGCACTGCCGCAAACCCAGGTAACAGTTTAAGAAAGGCCCTCACTTTCGTTTCTGTAGTTATTTTTATTTTTATTTAATTTATTTATCTATTTTTTAGATAAGCAGGTCACTTCACCCGGGAGGTTGCTGTGATCAGATGTCTTCACCTGGGGCTGCACAGGCAGTCCTGATGAAGACAACATTGGCTCACCCTTGGTAACTTGGCTTCTCTGAGACATCAGCTTCACAGCACCCTGCTAGCAGGGTGAGCCCCAAATCATACAGTCTCTGTACAACACTGCCCTAGCTGCCAGTTGGTGAGAGAAATCAAATTAGAGCTATACCTAGGGCTCCTTGTTAAGTACTTCATCACAATTTTAATTGTGTGAAATTGAAGGATTTGCATTTACTCTTTTTTTTTAGCACTGTGTAGAAGTTACAGCTCTGTCTCAATGGACTGTCTGAAATCAGTGCAAGATGAAAACAGAAGTTACCCATGTCCTTGGATTATAACACAAGCAGGATTCAAAAACTCAGTCTACAACTACAACCCACTGACTCAAGATGAACTTGAAACATCCCATTAAAAAAAACCCAACTCCGAATGAGAAGTTCCCAGGAGCATGACAACCCGATGGGTAAAATAATGTGTGGGCTGGACAAAGCACTATCAAGGAAATGCCTTGATCTTGAGCTGTGGCCGCCAGATCACAGAGCGGTTTTGAGGGAGGACATCAGGTTCCCATCCGATTGCTGCTTTTAGTAAACGGTCCCAGAATATCCCATTACACAGAGACGGTGCACACAGCTACCACAGGCATTAGCTGACTACTCAACTATGTCCCTGCAACATATAAAAATCAAATGACAAAGGAGATGATGAAAGAGAAACAACGAAAAAAAAATTAAACCTGACTGGTATCTTAATCTACAGTAAATTGCCTTGTGTTGTCCTGAGTAGCTAGGTACGGATGTTGGTACTAAATAAGAAGAAAATTAACCCTGCTCTTTTTATTTCATCTCCATGTTAAAAACTGTTCGTTGTTGCCATTGCAGCCCTTATATTTGGCACAAACTTGGGCCACTCTCACTTTTGTGAAATCTTATTCTCTATTAAAACCTAAGAGGAAGTTTACAAAGAGGATAAGCAGCTCAATTCCAGGCATGTTGAGGGGGTCTGTAGTTAGCACAGTTCACAGCAGAGACATTTAAACCTGTGCTCTTTTGGTAAATATGTCAGGAAAAGCAAAAGGGTTAAAAATAATTTAAAGTCACTAAAATATGGAGCCACACAATAGCCAAAAGCTATGGAAATAGAAGATCACAGAAGAGACCCTTTCAGAATATAAAAGCTGGCAAGAAAATATTAAATTTCAGCTCTACTAAATAAAATATCTTCTAAAGGTTTTTTGTCTTAAAGACATTGCTGAGATCATAATCAATCAGTCTGGCTACTTAGACGCAGTGTGCCATCAGAGGATTTAGCAAAAATGAAGTACTAAATTATTCAGCATTTAAGCAATTGTGTAAGGAATATGTAGCTGAAAAGGACAAACTGCAAAACAAGATTATTTTCCCGTTACATCAGTATATACTGTAGTTTTAACAGGGCCTTCCAGGGAGCTATCTAGACATTTTTGCCATGCACAGAATTGAGATCCCAGCTTTTAATCTTGTATTTTAAAGTCAAATTACTCTAGCATTTATATGCAGCTGAAAAGGATCACCTTTCTCTCTCAGCTTTTAAAATTAACATTTTTACTGTATTTATGGCTATGTTTTCTCTTTCTCAGTTAGGCTACCTCTTTTATAAAAAATACCCAACAAAACCTCCTGCCCTTCTCTATTACAAATTTGCATAATGTTAAGCTTATGAAGAAATACTAGGAAAGTCTCATCTTTGTATACATATACTACACACATACCATACATGAGTATGTCCAGGGAGTCACAGAGATAACGCTTTTCAGACAAACACTACTGTTTCAGAAAGACAACTGGAAATTACTAATTTAAAAAATTTCAGTTTCCTCAGAAAGATTTTTCTAGCAGTCACGTACACAAACCAGATGGGATTTGCATTTTCCATGAAGAGTTCTGATGAATTTTCATATGCTTTGATACATCAGCTCTAGTCTTCTGGAAGACTTTCCCTTTTTAAGTCTTCCTCAAGATTCATTATCAACCTTTTGAATGTCTTACAGAACATGAATACAAGCCTGCTAGTGCTGGAGACTATATCCCAGCAGTTAATAGCCATAAGAACAATGACAAAATGCACATTATTGCACGCAATTTCACGCAGTTTTCTTACACAGCTGTTAAAACACAGGCAGGAGTTCTGTAACACTGGAATTCACAAACAACTGATACTGTAAAATGTTACGCCAACACCTGACAAAATGGAAGATGTTGTTTGCCAGTGCCTGCATCTCAAGGTCACAGTATTAAACAGCATCAAAATAACTTGTTAAGGTGATAAATTTTGTCTCAAGCCCCCATCTCTTTTATTTTAGCATTGAATTTCCTTCTGGCAGCTGCACTAAAATACTAAACCACTCTCAGAGGCTGAATGACACGATCTGGGCATCACGGTTTATTGACTCATGACGGATAACCAACACACATTTCAGTTCTTTGATCAGTGGTAGGGTTTCTTACTTACCTTTCAAATGTATGCTGCAAATTTCTGAACAGTAGAAAAACTCAAATCTAGGCCAAACCATAATGATTAAAACAGCAAGACATCAAATCCACCGAATTTAATATTAGGATTTGTTTTTAAAGAGGACGCTTCTTGAAACTTCATACGAAATGTTTTTAGTTGTTGGTCACAGAGCAGGCAGGACTTTGTACTGGATAAAACTACAGTTGGTGTTAGCAACCATTCAAATCTATTTCCACAGTGAAGTGACAGCACTGTCTGTAGAATTTGAGGTGTTCTGCACTATTTAAAAACACAAGAGTTTCAAATCATTATCTGTTTCCACCTTGCCATAGTGGCAAAAGATTTTCAGAGTTCTAACCCCTTTTTTTTCCCTACCATATATAAAATCCAATAGTAATTCTGAAATTAGCATAGAAATCAAAGTATAGAAATCAAAATGTAATTCTGACAGATTTAATCCACATACCTTTACCTAAATGGAGAATTCTGTTACTTTGGTGACAGTCTTCAAAATAAATCAAACATTACCAAATAAGCACCTACAATATGAACCTTATCTTTTTACCCCAGGTTTTCCAGGTATGTTAAAGAATGTAAAGAGGCCATATGTTTGTAAAGGCAACTTGATCATTCAGCAGCAAAACTGACTTACAGAAAGTGCACTGTAAAATAACACTGTTAAGACTGAGACCTTACACTGTTGAATTACTGACCTATACTCAATCTTCATTCTTGTATCATTAAACTTCTGAGCAGTTTTAGAGATTTTCTAATGCATTTCCTTTGAACTCAGGAAAACAAAACCTAACAGAAGAGGGAAGGCCCAACTCCATGGCATGTGAGCCATCCACCTCCCTGGTGGGGGGGGATGGCAAGACTGGAACTCTGGTTTATTGCACAGACCCAGCACCCTAGTCTGGAGGAAACCATCAGGAAAGCATGCTGCCATGCCACCCTTTGAGGGCTGACACATTCTGCCAGAGGATTTTGGCTATTTTCCTTTAGAAGGAATGGTGAGACTCCTCAGAAGCATGCCAGCCTAGAAATGTTTTACTGCAACTACTTCACTGCTTCTACACTTAAGCTCAGTCCCATTCCCCCCTGCCAAGCTTTGCCTTCTCTGATCCCCATTCCAGGTCAGGGACTCCATTACTTGTGGAAACATCTCATGCTCTATTTCATAAAGGCTCTTTATGTCTTCTTCTTCAGCCAGTTTCAGTTGTCCATTCTGTGCTGCAAAGAGAAGGTGCAGACACTGCTTTTGGTGACATTAGTGTCAGTCCTCACAAGATCACATCAAGCTCTTATTTGCATCCACTCACCTTCCCTCAGACCTTTTATCATTTATATTATATTGACCTCTACAGTCAATGTGGACAGCTCTATAAGAGGTCATTCAACTCAAGCAAGAAAAAACCCCACTACTAGTCTTTTTATTCCCAGAGACACCCTACTTTCAAAGAGCTGAGCGAGGGAATATTGCTGGGCTACAGCTGATGGGACTGGCTCACTAGCTTAGCACAGGTGGGACACAAGAGAGTACCAGCAGTGCTCGGTGGACTGAGGGAGGCCATGTGCCATGGAAGTTAACTACTTCGAAGAAACAGTCAGTTGATCTTCAAAACCTCTCCAGGCATGGCCGGTAAATCTCCTGGGCTGAAGGCCTGAGAAAGTCACAGCTTCTGTCTTGACGTTTTAGAACAGTCATTTTTGAGAGCACAGTGGGGGTTTTTGCTTTGACATCTTAACAACTTGATACTGAGCCTTCTAACAGGAGAAAACAGAGAACCACACCAATTTCCCTGCTCAATACAAATAAAAATACAAGGCAAGTAAGCATTTGACAATTCCTTTTCCTTTTGCCAGTTACGGTAAATTCAAATCAAGAAATGTTAAGCAGTTGGTCTTTCTCAAATGATATTTTGCAAAGTAGTAATCCAAATACCAAAATGCATCTTGGCATGTATTACAATGAAAAAGTGTTGACATGGATTCACACTTTATTTCATTTTTTCCAAGGAATAAAGTATCAGCAAGGATCCACACGTTTGCCATACTGCAAACTCCTTGTTCTTACTGAGAAGTACTTATTTTTGCAGACAATCCCACACAGATCAGTGCTTCCTTCCCTCAGATGTGACATTAAACTACTCAGGTTTTAAGGGTTGTGTATGGGATTTGCAATCTGTTACAGTGTAAGTAAAGAGGATTGTCTGTATTTATGGAGCAAATGCTGGAAAACAAGAAGAGAATGGCATCTGCTTTAAAGTAACCACAGACAGTATAACTGGCATATTTTGGAATTCTAAGGCAACAATGCTGGACCAGCATGTGAAATTCTGCTGTAGACAGCAAGTTAGTGTACTGCTTTCTTCTGCAAAGGAGAAATATTCTGATGTTTTTTCCCTTGTTTTTTTCTAATTCAGTGATGGGCAGCAATATGAAATGCCAGCATTGCCACCACAGATAACTTCTGTACTTTCTGTGTTCAATGAACCCCTTAAGAGAGCAGGTAATGTCTGGCTGGAGTAGCACACTCTTTATTTAGGATTATCTATCCAGCAATATCATGTGTATTAAAAATACACATGCACATTTTTGCAGACTTGTAAATTTAATGTATTTTCAGAATTCACAAAAAATGTGGTTTCACAACTGTAACCATACATTGGGACTCTGACAGTAGTAGGGATAATGTACAGATATCTTTTCCAGGATTACCAATACTAAGCATTGTGCAAATTGTCGAGGACTGCAATCCTTCCTCAGCAGCAGCTGGAAGAAAATTTGTGAGCTGAATACTGATATCAAAATACAGATTTAAATAATTTACTCTTAAAAACATTCATATTTATAGCCTCTTACAGAAAATAAAACAATTCATCTGATTATCAGATACATCCCTCAGTTTTTCCAGTTCCAAGGTATACACAGGTCTCCATCCTGCAGCACAGAGTAGAAATGGGAAATGCAAAGGTGCATGCCTTGTAGGTAGGGCAATGATTCCTCCAGCAGCCGCTTACAACAATCTATCATCTGTGCACTGGAAACACTGGGTTCCTTATACAGCCGATCCAAAGAAAATCTTTCCGTGGAAGTATCGATGAGCTCTTTCTCTGTAACCATCATCCTAGCAAATGGAGACAACACACAGCGACAAAATTACAACTTCATCTCTTAAAACTCCCACGTTAAAATAAGCATTTCAATATATATTGAATATCTATTCAAACAAGAAACACTGAAATAAGTAGATTATATGCATGTAAACAAAGATGTCAATTCATGTACAGCTGTGGTAGAGCTGAGATGTTTGTGCAGGTTGTTACACGTGTCTGTCTCAGAAGTTAGTGAACATTCTTCCATGACTGTGGGCACCGCATGCCCATGGAGTCACATTTCAAAGCCTGTGCCATGACATCTTTTTGCTTACTAAGTAACTGGAAAAACCACAAAAATAAAAATCCTGTGAGGCTCCATTTTCAATGTAAGGAATGAAAATACTTAACATTGAAAAGTTTATGTTTTAAGCAAAAATCATGTTCATAATTACTCGGTCTGAGTTACACCAGTACTCTGTATGTCATCAAAACCAACTGATAGGTACAGCAAACTGATGCATATTAAGTGTGTTAGTAACTTCCCAATTGCAGAATTCTCTTTATCTGCTTGGACCCGATGATCTTAAGGGTCTTTTCCAGCCTAAATGATTCTATGAATTTTGAATCCTAAGCTTGCAGAT
>VYZQ01046669.1:20320-32107 GCA_013400655.1 Mystacornis crossleyi | reverse complement strand
CCTCAGAACTCTCTGCAACACGCAAGCTCTAAGAAACACTTGCACGTTATGTTTTCATTCTTTTTTGAAATAGAGACAACATAAAAGGCTAATTCTTGGTGGATTTTTAGGGGGATAAATCAGTTTTGACTCTGAGTATGTTTTTTTTANTTGCAGGCACGCACACACCGGAGATCCACACTAGGCCCCTGTCTTACACTGTGCATAAAAATACCAGCCACATATCACAATAACAAAAAAGTTGTGTTTATTTAATGAAGACTAGGGTGCCTGAGGACTGTGTTCCAGCGACTCTTCTGTGAAAGCTGCATTTGGCAGCAGGCTTGTTACTTTCTGTAGCTGCAGCATCCTCACCTCCCTAAGCTTTAACACATTTGCTGCTGGATTACATTTAATTTCATTTACAGTAAGCATCTTACAGTATAAGCAATGCAAAATCGATTCACACAAGGTAAAATTTCAAGTGAAATTTATGGCCTTTTTCCCTTTACAATACCACTCCAAAAGTAATAAAAGCAACGGCTACTCAAAAGCTGTCCATGTCATATGCTATTTGACCTGAAAAAAAGCCTAAATAAAGTTACAGTGTTTCTTAAAGTGAGTCCCAAAAAACAAAGAAAGAAAACCAACACCAGGAAAAATAAATATAAAACCAGGTACACAGACGTAAATCTCTCCCCCAGTAACAAGGGGGTTAGTAAGAGAACAGCAACAGACAAACCCAGTATTTGGTTTGGTCATGGAGCACGCAGTTTGTTTGGACACTGTGTAATGTTTGTCCAGAGAAGCAAATACAGTACGTAAGGACACTATCTTCTTTTCTTTTTTCCTTTCAGTTCCTAGCCCAAAACATTACTATGATTCCAAAGGAAAGTTGCTATGTATTATTCATATTTTACAATGCAGTAATTTTTGTTAAACCATACAGGAGCCAGGTGTTACCTTGCTGGCTTCAGTACACATAGTTTTGGCATCTTTTCTATCACAGACCGATCAGACAGATTGCTAAGCAAATTTCGAAAAGCATCTAAATTGTGAAGTTGTCCCAGTGTATTGGAAAAATACATTTTTTTACAGACTTTTGGTTGACATAACACTGTCTCAAAGTGGAAAATTTCCACTCCTTAACTGTACAGCATCTCCCTGGAACTGAGTCATTTTTCTTCGTAACACCCATATTTTGTATTTTTTACTGTAACAGCAGTCATAACACATCAATATTTTGACTATTGTGCAGTGCTGGCACAGTGTCCAGGTCTTCACTTTTTCTTCCCACTCTGCCCTCCACCATCAGCAAATAGGCTGGGGTGGACAAGATGCTGGGAGGGGACACAGCCAGGATGGGTGACTCCAACTAACCAAAGGGATATTCCAGACCATATGTCATGTTCACCAATAAATGCTCAGGGAAAGGAGAAGGAAGGGGGATCCTCATGGTTATGGTGTTTGTCTCCCCAAGTAAAGATCACACACACTGAGGCCCACCGAGGCCCAACTGTCCAGAAGGGGCTAAACACCTGCCCATCAATGGGGAACAAAGAGTTAATTCCTCCTTTTGCTTTGCTTGAACTCACAGCTTTGCTCCACTTCAGCTGTTAAACTTTTACCTTAATCCACGAATTTTCTTGCTTGTGCTCTTCCCATTCTCTTCCTCCCATCCCACGGGGGGCGTATGAGCAAGTGGCTGTGTGGGTACTCAGCTGCTGGCTGGGGTCACCCACATTGTCTCATTTAGGGAAACCTAACTGGCAAAACCTCACTCTTTGGGATGCAGAGAACGGCACTGTGTCACAGCACTTGTGAGGCAATTTAATCTAATACAAGTAATTCAAATAATTGTTTACTGTTACCTAGCAATATCACTTTGCTTTCAGCAGCACCAGACGGGAGTGTAAAAAAGGTGACCATTTCATCTGTCCTAAACTTATACATGGAACAAAGCCAGTGACCCAGTTATTTTTCAGATCTTTGTGAACACTAGCATGAGGCTCCAGAATCACAAGTAATACTGTCCTATTCAGATACTGGCTTGTCAGATTTCCAGCACTCACATTCTTTTCTGAATTATAACAATGTAACTCATGGAAGATTAATAACTCTTCATGGAACACAATAATTTTAATGCATTTTAGAAGCACAAACTATTTAAAAAAATTAATAAGCCATGAATAAAATCAAACCTACGCATTTAATAATGAAGACTGTTTCAGAATGTTAAAAACCCTCACCACAGCACAGTTACAGAGCATTAGGAATTGTGTTCAAAAAACCTGGCATCAGCTTAAAGGAAACCAGGGTCTTTTGCAGGGTGAAAGGACAAAAGCATGATTTCAGAAGCTCCAACTCTCTCTTTCCTGGTAAAAAAAAAAAAAAAATCAAACCTAATAGACTAGCCCTCGAAATAATCCCCCAAAGTTTATTTTTCCATTTGTAAATACCTTCGCTGTCACTTTCCCCACCCTGAGTATCACACTTCACAACATCTGCACTCAAAGGCACAAAATTTAAAAAGGGGATTGCAAATTATTTTCCGGAAAATATTCTGAAGAATCAAGATCTCCAACTACATCCAGATCTTTCAAACAAACAAATCTCCTCCTCCTCTGGAGAGTGAGAAACTAAACACTAGAAGAAAACTTTTTTATTAAGCATTCACAGGATGTCATTATGTACCATGTGCAAAGTTGCATCTCACTGCCGGTCTAGTTGCCTTTGTAGATATTAACCTGAATTCAGGAAATGCAATTTTAACCAGCAAAACATCCAAACCAACACATATGCACCAGTTCTATTTCTGTGTTTGCCTCACCTGGAGCCTACATTTTCAGTTACAAACAGGAGGTCTCTCAGAGCAGATTGTAACAGGAAACTTTGTCCCAACAGAATTCTTCTAGAAAAATACTCAGTGCAGTAACACTTCTTCATATATGAAATATAGCTGTTTTGCCGAAATAAGCTTTTAAAGTTCATAGTGTAGTATTAGACAACACTTCATTGCTTCGACTGTCTTAATCCAAGTTCAACTGATCTAATTCATTACCTGATATCTGAGAGCTGGAGCTCACGAGAAAGTTCAATTTTTAAACGTTCTAATTCTTTTCTAAGTGGCAAACTCTTTTTCAGCCTTTTTACTGCACTTGCTTCATTATCATCGAGCCAGGATCTGAAAGATGAGGAAAAATACTCAACAGTAGAAGCACGCTGCAGTATGATCTATAATGTAAACAGTACAGGTAACCAAATTCTTACTGCAATGTAAGTGCTTCAAGTCAAATTATCAGGTAAAGCCATTTCTTAAAAATAGAGGATGGAAGATGAAATTGCTAAATGCTTCACCGTAAGATATCTACAGAGGAAACCCTGGCACTTAATGTCTTTGGAGGGGACTAAGGAATCAAGCTGAATCAAAAACACTGACCAACGTTAAAAGTGTAAGACTCGGCTGTGTGTGTAAAAGGCATAAACCAATAGATCAGTATGACTTCAGGGGACATCTTCAGAACTCTGTGGTTTAATTTAGAAAGTTTCCACACATCTGCCTTTTAAAAAAACCCAACCACAACAAAACCAAACAAAAACCCCCAACTAAAGTGACTATAGTAGACTATTAAATATGGGCAGTGGTACTAAAGGGCTAAGTTAGGTAACTTTTACAGAACTGACATGAACATAGATTAAACAGGTCAAAGTTTTATAGTTTTTCTGCCAGTAATCACAACCAGACAAACATGACGCACTGGGTACATCTAATATTTCAGTAGATAATTCTGTTTCTAGGAAAAGGTTACTATTTAAGAGATTTAGCCTTTGTTCATAGTATAAACTTCTTTTCATACTTTTACAAACAAATAGTTCCATTCTCATTTGTATCTGAAGCAAAAAATTCAAACTCAAGTAAAGAGAGGCCTGATGCCAGCTGTCTATGTATTAAAATGAGACTGTTAATATGTAACTGTCTGTGGCATTCCTTGTAAATGTTTAAAAATAAGTAAAAATATCCTCAAGTATGTTAAATGTCAGTAGGCGTTTTATAACTGTGTATAATACAGTAGTTTTGTGAGGTGGTATGCAGGACGAGGGGTATACTTTGCTCTGAAGATCCTGCCAACACAGTTCTGCATTCATTTCAAATGGCACCTAAATCTCATTGCTACAAAAAGATTTTCAAGGCCCCCAAATGCCTATGTGTCCCAAAATGAGCACATACAAATTTTTTTAAACCACCAACTTTACTACAAAACATGCTACATGTAACGCGAGTTCAGCATTTGTAACTACATTGACTTAAATATTAAGGTTTTCCTGCTGAACAAATGAGAAGCCCAACACTAAGACACCATGCCTATTAAAACCTTTTAACCTCAGTTTTCATGTATTATCTCCCACCTCAACAGAATGTGAAAATGAAATAGGAACAGTAAAGTTAACAGCTATATAAGTTTGTGTTACAGAATTCCTGTAAGAGGTAAGGAGCTATTTGGAGCAAGTGGAACCTCTGTGTCCTTTCGAATTGCCACCAATATTCCACAAATTTGAAAAACTAGATCAACCAAAACTAGATTGAACAAACATGACTGCTGGGCAAAGAGACAAGAATGTTTCAGCTTTGCTGGCCCTGTAGTTATCCCAGGAGCTCATCTGAACTCTAATTATAAAAAGCACAGCAAAATTACATGTTGGACAATGAAGTTTTGTATTGTTCAGAATGTTTATTGCCTACCTTTAAAAAACTCAGCATTAGAATAAGACCAACTCAGGTTACAAAATTTCAGTTCAATGAAAGCATTACATACATTAAAGTTGTTTCCATTCTCTGGGCTTGCTCTAGCTCCTCCTCAGGATCCTTGAATCCAGTAAATGAATAATAAGTCTTATCCCATTTGATAGGTCTGTTCACTGTGCTTTTTGCTTCCTTGTGGGGCTGAGAGCTCACATTCAAACTCTGAACATGCTCTGTAGATAAACTGCAGGAGTTGAGAATATCTAATACTGTGCTCAGGAGATCCCTAGTACGTAACGTAAAACTGACTGCTCGAAACCCTGTAAAAAACAAGTATTATTTAATTAAAATTATTTAAAATGCATTCCCATTTCTTTCCTCTTACACAAGAACCTAAACAAGGCACAGATAGTTGGAAATTATGACGATGATGATACTGTTATTTCAGTATTCACTGCAAAATTCACATGCAGTTTAACTATGTCCCATCACTTAGCTACTAGGCTTAACTTCCCTGTTAGAAAGCAAGCTTTTGACTCAAGAGCAGAAACAGCTTCCAGTTCAAATGTTATGTTGAGTAGAGAGGATGTGACACTACTATTTTCTTGAAAAACAGCATGATTTTGTTTTCTAGCACAAGGGCACCTCACAATTTGCTCAAGTGTTCTGACTGTCAGGAAATAGAACGTAAAATTCTTCTGTTAGGTAAGGTATATTGGTACTGGAGACAAATATGTACAATAAAGTTCATCAAAAGCAACATTCCAAATTCAGCAATATTTTTTGTATTCTCGAAGATAAGAGACAATGAAGTAAATTGGAGCTTCAGATACTACACAGCTGCTTAGAGAGTAAGTTCCTACCGATTCTACAAGTGTCCTGACATTGTGTACCATGTATGAACTGCAATGAGGACAGGGACCCAACTGTTGCTCCAGTTAAACATGGCAGTGGTATCAAAAGCAGAAATATTATAATTTACATCCACCTTTTTTACTTCCTCATACTGTAACTTGACCTCAACGCTGTAATGTCTCATTTTTTCTCAAGGCTTTTTAAAGCTTAAGATGTTTAATTACTTGGGATGGTCCCACCTGCCTGATCTAATGCAGATTTTCACAGGTTTGACAGGATTTTATTCAGTTGTAAAGTCCTTATGACTGCACAAGGCTAAGCAATGGTCTGAAGGAATTTAAATACAGGAAGATACATTCTACACGACATAAAAGCACCTGAAGCACTGAAGGATTCCTGAACATTAGAAGAGTCTGGTTCTCTTTCTCTTACATAAAAAGTAAGCTGAGTTGGCTTAAAGGAACGAAATCCCGGTTTCTGTAGGTTCTCCAAGTAGCCATTTAGCCTCTTCAGAGAGTTTTCATTTACTTCCTGTTTTAAAACAAAAACAAACAAAAAAATTACATAGATGATGAATTAGGCCATTTTTCATCTAAACCTTTTTAATCTTACATGCAGAATTAGGTTTCACAAAATGCCAGTTGCTTTTAACAAGTAGTGATACGGTTCATATTCTCAGCATTTATAATTACCTTGCGAGTAAATTCATAAGGTGTACATACTTGTACATTTGTGTACATGCCAAAACCCACAGGCTTTCAAACTTAAAGAAATTCATTTATTCAAATATAATGCACAGTATTTCAAAGGAATAAAGTAATATGCATTATAAATTAGCCTGGAAGGATTCAGTACTTTCTTTATAACAATTAGAAAATATGATTAACAAATAATGGACTTCTAAGGGTCCTATCCTTGCTAAAATTAAGGAAGTGCATCTTTTTGTTCTCTGGTACCAACCATATTAAATTCTACAATTACTTTTGTCTCTCTGACAGCAGGAAAACTACAAAATTCCCATCCTTGATATATGAAATATTTACAAAGAAAGCATGCTACAATATTTTTACCCTTTCTTTGGGATGCTGGCCAAAGAAGTCTGGATGTACAGCAAAATAGAAAGGTCTGAGAGCATTGATGGCATCAGCGCCTGACAAGGTTCTTGACTGAAGAACGTATTGCAGCAATATCTTGTCCAAACATAACCTAACAAAGTAGTAAAATGTTTAGGCATGACGCTACCAATCAAGTGACAAACTGATATAATTACATTAAAATGTGACAGAATGGAGTAAACATTCGTAGTTGCAAGTATAATAATTTAAAACTGGAGAATTTAAATTAGGAGTCTGAGTTCTGGGTTTTTCCCCTTGGGATTAACAAAGCTGTGTTTTCACAGTGCCAATCCAACAGGTTTGAGGGATGGTGGACAGTAATGGTTGAATAAGACATGTAAATAACTACAGTAACTTCTCTCTCCTTTCTCAAATATGCCTCACATAAAAATTCCCCAGTGAAGTAGTTCACACTGCAAATACTGGCTTTAGTGGTATTTTTCACAGACATTGCTGAAGCTGCTCTTAAAAGCCAACCCTTATATACCTTTGAACCTCCAAGTTAAAAAGCCAAACACAGTATTTTTCAAGCAGTGCCAAAAGAATATTAAATTTTACCCAGGAATAATAAACCAAATTCAGTGAAAAAAAGTTCTGCATTAGTTTCTGAGTTCCATACTTGTGTCCATTAAAAAAAAAAAAATCTACTTTCCCGAACATACTCTTTTATAGAAAACATCAAGTAAAAAGACAATACTTTTTGCCCTTTCATCTTCACCGAATTACAAAAAACAAGGACTTAAAGAAATTTAATGGTAGAAGAAGATTGTTTTACCTAAGATCAGAAGGAAAAGTTAAGTTGAAGAAGTTCTAGGAAGTTCAGAAAGCGCAAATTATTGAATAACTGCAATTACGTGGAAATTAAACAACAGTTCTGTAACGAGTGCACTTGTGTAACAGAAGACTGAAATGGAAAGAGAAACCAAGTCCTTCATTAAAGACCACCAAAATATCCTGCCATAGCTCAAAGGTAATATTCAGGTTTAGCAGACCAAGTATCAAGAGAGTATACAGAAAAGCAGCAAGAAAATGTGAATTGGGAAATACACAACAACAAGTTTCTCCTTCAGCTGATTTCACAAGCTAACAAATTCAACAGGCCTCTTTCTGTGATTAAAATTAATTTTAGTTTGCAAACCAGAAGGGCAGGGACTCTGCTCTGTTAAGCAGTACAATGCCATTTCACTCCTCACAGTATCATTCAAACTGCAACCCCCAAACAGGGAAATACACAGCAGATTAGAGACAAAGCTGCTTCCAATTCACATAGAACTAATAACTTTATTAATACGAGTTTTCAGGACTGTTTTACAGAGAGCTATCTGTCCAGCATCCTAGACCAAATAATCACCCTGGACTCAGAAACATGTGAGACTTTCCTGACTGCTGTAATTAATTAAAAAAATTTCTAAAAATCCCCGAATTTGTCATCAGACAATAAGCTGAGCGTTTTATTTTGGCAAATGATAAATGACAATATTTGAGTTATCAAGCAGAAGCAGTGACCCTTAGTTTACCTTTTTTCTGTCAACCTTCGCAGCTCTTCAGTTAGAAACGTTAAAGCAGGTAAGACTAATGTTTTCTGCTTAAGAGGTGGGCAAATAGTTAACTACCAGGTCTTAAAAGTCAGCTTGCTGAAAACAGAAGTTATTGTAGAAAAGTGGGATAACAAACCCACAATGTAAGAAGGCCGATGGAATTCCAAATCTGCTATGACTTACAAAAAAAAAGTTAAAATATATTACTGGTGAACACTTCTACTTCCTTGTTGGCTGCATCTCAGAGTCTCTAAGACAAAGACTAGTCATCACTACAGCCCATGGTCCTACTCAAAACAGCAGGAGAGGGGGAAGTACCACAGCAATATAATGTTTTTAGGGAGAGTGAAAGCTCTTAATGACAAAATCATGCCACAGTTGCTCAGTGATACAGGAAGAACACCTCTATCAGACTAGGCAAGACAGGAAGCAAAGCACTCTGGATAAAAGTCCACTTGGTCAGATGCTTTACCATTTTGGACCTGGAAACACCAAAATAATTGTCTTGCTGAGGAAAAAAAATAGCAATTTTTTCTCTTTTTTGGGTAGCAAGTGGACACAAAACAGTAAAAGGAAAAAGTATTTTCAGCAAAAGAAAACAGTAAACTAACCAGTTACCCTTCCGACTGCAGCTGACTGCCATGCAAGAAATTCACATCCTCCTAGACCAAGCTACTAGGAGGAAAAGGAGCTCAGTTCTCTCTTCACCTTACTTGTACACCATTTCCCACATCCACTCTCAAGCTACACTGCATTCATGTTTCCAGAAGGTCAGAAAAACAACATACCTGGAAACCATTAATCATACTTCTGAGTTTATTAATCATAAAGTTCCATCTGTTATTCTAGGTGAAAAATGGCCAAGTATGGCTAACTTTAGTTCCCTTGTTTTGTATCTAAACAACACTGTCATGCTAGTTGGAAGGCTCAGGATTCCAGCCAAAAGTCTATTTTGAACTTGCTTAAAAGAGAAATGCTCAAAGGCCAAAATTAGTCTGCGTGACAGAAGGAAGAATTCATCCACTGAAGGTGAAAGACAGAACTCTGAGGCATCTTTCAACTGAAGTGACGAAGTAAGTGAATTAAAATGGATTTAGAGAGAGAAAATGCAAGAAAGATGTTTATGGCTTCACTCACAAGGAGCAAATATCGTTCCAAGAGCTTCACTTAGATCTGAAGAGCAGAGAAAGGCTTCATATTAAAATCAAGGTCACATCCACTTTGAGGACAGTGTCACCACAAAAGACATGAAACAATCTCTACTAGAACACATTATGCAATCATACTTGAAGACTGATTTAATTTATTGGTTAAATAATTCCCTTCAGCCGCCTTCTTCTTCACATGTCTCCAAAGTTCAACTTTTTGGTGTTTAGCTTTGGCACTGAAAAGGTCTGTTAAATAATTTCATAGTTACAGACATATTCACACATTTTGAAACACTAAGCTTTAATAACTCAGTAATATATCGGATATCATACTCATATTTCTCATAATTAAGCCATTTAAAAACCCTTGTTTTGTTGAGAGCCTTTTTAATGTCTCACTTGAGGACAGGCATATGGCTTTGGAGGATTTTCAACTGTGGATGCTCTGCTGAAAGCTTCAAGCTGTAAAGATGAGAATGTCAAAGAAATAAGCATGAAACAAAAATACCAAACCAGTTTCACAAATACGCAAGTCATAAGCAAGCACTGAAACATATGCTAAAGGTAAATTAGGTCAGTAACACGCCATACCTTCTCACAGTTCTCAAGCAGCAAAACATTTCAGCAACTCAGTGGTTGAGCCAAATTTCAGCCATCCACTAACTCACTTCAAAAAAAGGAAAAGAAAATCTCTTTCAGAAATGGGTATTCTCCCCTATTACTTACCAGTACATTTTCTAAACCTTAGCTGATAACTTTTAAAGTCACAACAGTAATACAAAATTGAGCAACCACACATAAAACCTAAAGCTTCGTGTAAGAATCTTTCGTTTCCTCTACTAACAGTGAGTCTTGCCAATATTAAGAGTTGTTACCACATCTTGATTTGAGAAGGAACATTCAAAGGTACTCCAGTTAGGGAAAAAGAACTCCTAAGGATTTTAAAAGCAAAAAACAGAAGCTTTCTTTAAGCACTAACACATGGAATTCCATGTAAATTTTTACTAAGTCCTACACTCAAACAAATATTAATACTTTAAAACACATGTGCCAACTACTTTATGGGAGGGTAATATAAAACCAGAGGGGAAATCACTGTCATACAACAGCGCCTGGGAAGCTTTATCAAAGGTTTGCTGACATTCATAAAAACGAGTTAGCAACTCTTACCAATAACTTCTGCAATATGCAACTGCAGGCAAGAGTTTTCCAACAGGAGACAAACCACTTGGCATGTCAGAGTGCAAATATACACCTAATTAGTAGGGATTATGAGGTAAGCTCCCTACTGGCAACATTTTCAATCTTTTTTTTTTTTTTAAATACCCTTTGCACTTTTCAAAATAACATGCCTGCTACATATGCTGTTTTAAATCACCCGAGACGAACAGCTATCAGAGAAACATCATCTGTGTTCCAATATAGCATGATGCTTCCTATGCCTACTTTGCAAAACACTTCAAGTTTTAGAAGTGCATATTACTAATACAAATATACCTAACCAAGAACCTAAATTTTTTACTAGAGGCAGATAGTGGGAGGAAAAAAATATACTGAGCTAAAATATCCCCAAAACCTTCGATAATTTTTGTCTTCTGATTTTCAGCTAGGTGGGCAAAACAGTAACCACGTCATTTTCACTGTCTGTAACAACAGTTCTAATCATAAATTAAGTTAAATACATTAACAAGCTCTCTGGTCATAAACAGGTTTTCCCTCACTGTAATTTTAGCTTCAGACATTTGGGTAGAGGATGGAAAAAGCTCAACAATCTCACTTAATCCGCAGTGACGCTTTATATAACCAGACAAAAGCATCATTGTTTCTTGCTTTAAATGCTCTATTAACTGCTTGGAAATTGGTACACTGCTTAGCTGAAAAACAAAACCTCCCGGTTTAGACTAAGTTTCACCTGCACCCCACCTCCCAGACAAACCCGCTGAAACATAACAAAATACGAATTGTGTTGCAGAAATCTTTGGCACCGCGACGTCGCACAGCGCTGCCACCTCCCCGGTCAGCCCGCTCCTGTCCCTTTCAGGTGTTTACCTACACTTGGGGCAGCACGGAGAAAACAGCGTGAAAATCCACAAGATGACAGCGCTCAGAAAATAAGCTCCGGCGAACGTGACTCGCGCACTGCTTGACAGCAAATAAGCTGCAGTGGTGCGACCACTTATAGTTTTAACTACTGAAAACAGAGCCCTGGTAGAATTCGCTTTAAGATCCACTAAAGGCAAGGTCTTCCCAGAGGGCGGCAGAGCTGACCGCGATCCGGTTCACGGGCCTTTCGCAGCCCCAGGAACAAGGCGCGGGATAAGGAGCCGCCGATGCCGGGCCGGGCCGAACCGAGCTGAGCTCGGCCGAGACTCGGGTGCGCGCGTGCGCGCGCGCACGTACCGCCACGCGCG
>VYZQ01046668.1:2480-15506 GCA_013400655.1 Mystacornis crossleyi | reverse complement strand
GAATCATAAAATGCTTTGGGTTGCGAAGGACTTTAAGAACATCTTCTTCCCACTCCCCTGCCATAGACAGGAACACCTTTCACCAGACCAGGTTGCTCAGAGCCCCATGTAGAGTGGCCTTGAACACCTCCAGGGATGGGGCATCCACAGCTTCTCTGGGCAGCCTGTTGCAGTGCTTCACTGTCCTTACAGTAAAGAATTTCTTCTGAATATCTAAACTAAGCCTACTGTCTTTCAGTTTGAATCCATGCCCCCTTATCTTATCATTACGTGCTCTTGTAAAAAATTTCTCTCCATCTTTCTTGTAGGCTGCCTTCAGGTACCAGACAGTTGCAATTACCCCAAAACCTTCTCTTCTCCAGGCTGAACTATCCCAGTTCCATCAGCCTTTCCTCCATCCTTCTAATCTTCCTGGTGACCCTCCTCTGGACTCACTCCCACAGATCCATGTCTTTCCTATGCTGGGACCCCAGAGCTGGATTCAGTGTTCCAGGTGGGGTCACACAAGAGCAGAGCAGAGGGGCAGAATCCCCTCTTTGCCCTGCTGCCCCCGCTGCTTTGGATGCAGCCCAGCACACATCTGGCTTTCTGAGTTGCAAATGCACACTGCTGGTCATGTCCAGCCTCTCATTCACCAGCGACCCTAATTCCTTTTCCCCAGGGATGCTCTCCATCTGTTCATCCCCAGCCTGGATTGATACCAGGGTTTGCCCTGACCCAGGTGCACTTGCTCTTGTTGAACCTTGTGAGATTCACATGGACCCAGTTCTTGAGCTTGTCAAGGTCCCTCTGGATGGCATCCTGTCCTTCAGGTGTGTCAATCACACCAATCAGCTTGGTGTCATCCACAAATCTGCAGAGGGTGCACTCAATCCTTTCAACTATGTCATAAATCAAGATAATAAATAATGTTTGTTCCAACAGGGACATCTGAGGTTCCATTGTAAAAGCATTAGATTTTCACAATGAAGAATTCATAATTCATGTGGTTTCATTTCCTGAATCTCTTCCCTATTCACAAATTTTAGCTTTATCTAAGGTAAAGATTCTGAATTGTTTCTGCCTGTTTTCTGCCAAGGGATTTTGTAAAGCCCCTACATTTCACTCATTAAAAACTTTGTAGGTCAAACTTTTTGATTTTGTCCCCAGGCCAAGTACTGGCAAACTGTTAATTAAAATGGCAATTAAATAAATTGAACTAGTATGTTTTGTCTTGGGAAGTAAACTTTAAAACAGTACATTAATTGTTCTAGCAGAATAATAATAACCATTTGAAACTGTTTGATCCATGTAATATCAATGTTGCTAAATTAGATTTCTCACTCAGAGTATATCAAATATATTTTCAAAAATGATTACGATCATCAAAATGCAAAGACACAAAAGAGAGAAAGCAGAGAAGATTATATAGAAAGCTTAAAAAGGTGCTGCAGAACATGTAGAATTATTTTTGTTTTGAATTTCTTTACTAAAATAAACTGTGTTGGGAACTGTTGCGGTGGGTGGGGGTGGTAAGATGCCACGACCTTCCCAAAAATATCTCCTTGGAAGCCACTTTGGTGAGGCCACAGAACAAGCACACATGCTCACAGATAGCTCTAAAGGCAAGCTGGCGATAAAAGAGTCTGGGAAAGGTCCTCATATGGAGTTCCATGGGGGAAGTTTATTCCAGCCACGTGAAGAGATCCAGGGACAGAGGACCAAGAACTGGGGCGTGGTCCAGGGTTTTATATGGGGATGGATAGGGATGGAGAGTGAGCATCAGAGCCAATGATGTGAGGGTACAGGGGCGGTACATAGACGGCGCTTGGGTATGGGAGCCAGTGGGGGGAAACCGGAGGGAGGGACAGACGCACAAGGGCCAATGGGGGAGTGGGAGAGGGAGAACTTTCTGGAATAGGGACATACAGCGTAATAAGGGGTGGAGAGGCCAACAGGCCAACCAGGGAAAGAGAACTGGGGTGTATTTACATAATAAAACAGGGTATCCTGGGAGAGGTGTTTTTTGGTCACCCTAACCTGGAGAGTGTTTTTTCCTTTTAAGGCACCTTCCTCCAGGGGATTCTTGTGTTCCCCAGTGCCATGGGCTCACTGGCCCCCACAGGGAACAACACATCTCTTGTGTTCGGAAACATTTAAAACTCCAGGTGCATATATAATGGGAAACAAGATATTAGATTATACGTGGCCTGACTTTGAAAATTTGAAGAGCCTGTGATATTATATGAAGTTAGCAATCACAAACAGAAATGTTAGAATCATCTGTAAGTATGGTTTATTACAACCATTAAACTTAGCTTATTGTTATGGAGAACATATATTTGGTTATAGTCTATTGTATGCTATGGATGAAGTAAACCGTCTTTTTTCATTTATGACAAACATTCTGTTATACTCTTGTAGTTATATTTTCCTACTGCTAGTTTCAAGACAAATTGAAACAATCCTAAAAGTATCTGTCTTTTGTCACCACTACTCAAAGCCTCACAAACTGACAGTAGAGCATTTTTGTCAACTAAGCATATCAGCAGACCATGTCAAATAGCTTATGTTAAAAAAATCTGACATCTTAATTTGAGAAACTAATCTGAGTAATTTTCAAGGCAAGCGAAAAATTATTGAGAGCTTTTTAGGCAAGATGGGATTCCATTGTGTCAAACTCAACATGAAGAGTGACAGAGGAAATTTATGGTCACAAGCACATTCAAACAGATGGCTTGTGGTACTTGCACCAGTACTCCAGCCCTGAAGAGAAGCAAAGAAGACATTAGACTAAACAAACATCAGCACAGTTCACCCAATATAAAGAGGGAAAAAATCTTAAATTCATGGCGCTCACAGGTAAAAATGATTTAACAGCTCATGTAATGATTTCATGTATCTATTTCTAGAAATTTCTATGGTGTGTTGAACCAAAGAGCTTAGTGAATTCTTACAGGTTTTCCGAAAACATAAATAAAACTAAGAACAATAATCAAATTGGATTTAAATCAAAAAGCAAATGAGCTGTTAATAGCATAATGATTTTAACTCCTGGATTGAGAAGACAGGGAGAGATCTTCTCAGTGTTGCCTAGCGCCAGGGCAAGAAGCAATGGGCACATATTGAAATAGAGGTGATTCCATTTAAGCATAGATTCTTTATGTGTGGTCAAATGCTTTGACAGGCTACCAAGGGAGGTTGTGGAGCCTCCATCTGCGGAGACATGCAGAACACAACCAGACACATCCATGAGCAGCCTGCTGTGCTTTAAGAGAACATATTGGAGATGATCTCCAGAGGTGCTTTCCAGCCTCAGCCATTCTGTGGATGTCTAACTGCCCATATCAGGAGCTGGTTAGCACTAAGTGATCCTTTGTGTTGCTGAAGAACTTTTTATGTTGTTAAAATAGGATGCACTGTAAATATCTTCCTTTAGGATAAATGCATCTGAAAGCTGTGGGACCATGATACTGTACTGTCCTCAGCATTGTACAGTGAAGAGTTTTAAAATGTGGGAGTTTATATCTTCAGAGAGGGAAAAGTGTTTCTAGATGGCGATATTAAGAAAATGATGGTTAACATTAACCTCTTAACATAAATTGCAGTTTGTCTTTTCTGACTCTTGATTTTAACATGTGAATCTTTACGAGTTGTAAATCCATGTAGATTAGATATTTTGCATACCTGAGACCTGTCCTTCATGAAACCTTATGACTTAAAATAAGAAAAAAGCCTAGAAGTAAACAATTAAATTGAATTTTCCAAGCCATGCCACTGCCTTACTGCATAGTGCCACCTTATGGCAAATATAATCATTTTGGATAGCTTATGTTTTATTTGAAGTTCTTACAGTGATTATAATTAGAAAAGAAGAATAGAAATAGGGAAGAATGATGTACATCTATATTCTGACCTCTAAAAAAATGATGACTTTCCTTTAATATGTACTCTGTTAAAAAAAACCCATATAATCCTACTTTTTTCTAGTTTATTGTCCTGTTCTGATCCCTTAAATGTTTTCAATGGTAAACTGAAGGAAATACTCCTTTCTCATTTTAATTTCACAAATTATTTGAGCACTGGGAATCCCATGAAACATGATACTCATTGAATATCCATTAAAAAACCCATAAAAGTTTTGGTGGATATTCAGTACCATTTATGTAAACTAACTTTCTTTACAGAGAAGTACATTGCATTAGAAGCTCCTAAGGAATAACATTTCGGTGCTAGATTACTCCCTTTTGTTTTTTTTTTTTGTCACTGATACCATACACAGAGTAATTTCTAGCTCTTCTAGAGACCTTTCCAGCTCCCATTTGGAATAAAACAATATGGATATATCATGATTTTCTATTTGGTTTTCCTTCGCCTGTAAACTTATTTTAGGCTTTATCTTAGCCTTTAACCATGTTAAATGCCAACAAGCAGGAGACTAGTCACAGTATTTCTCACTGTGAAAGATCCTCCAAATTCATGATATCTAAACAGTAAAAGGCAGAGCTAAGTCCACAGGATGTTGTTTCAAAAACAATTCTTAGCATAGCCTAATTTGGCAAGAGTCTGAATACCTCCATCCAGTATACATTTCTAGAGTATACATTTCCATCATGCAGATGAGTAGAAAAGCCCCCTTTTTTCCTCAGATTTTGCTCATATCCACAGTATTATATTCCCAGCAAGGATCTCCAACTACTAGAACTTCTGGTTTCTTTTGGATTTTTCTGAGGGATGTAATCTGTAGCCACCTAAACAGGATTATTGAGGATGGCACCATCTAATAGATTATAGAAGGCAACTTGCAAAACACCTAAAATGCAATCACCTCTCAAAAAGTAATTATTTTGTCCTATTTTAGGAACTTATAACCAGTTTTGGTAGTTTAGAAATTATCCAGTAATTTGCTGAACTCTGTGAATATTTTTCTTTTATATTAAGCTCTTCCCATGTAAGTACCTGAGTGCTTAGTTTGCAATACAGTGTCACAAATGAGAGAGGGTGTGGAGACAAAAACACTTAAAACTAAACATTCTAGCACCACTTGCTTTTTAGAGTCATGTTCAGGTGTGGGTATTGTAATACAGCATTCATTTTCAAACACCTATGATTTCTGGTTTGGTTTAGGGTGTTTTTTGGTAAAAATATGTTTATATTCAAGATGAATTACATAGACAAAATGAGTTATCCTAAGCTTAGTTAACAGCAGACAGAGTTTAAATAAAATGTGTTCTTAATATCTATATTAAATGTCAAGATATTTACAAAGTAATTTTCTTCTTCAGTATTTCAAGACGCACCTTAAAATCCAAATTAATAACGCCCCCCAGCATTTCACCTGAAATATAAATGTTTCACATCTCACATCCAAGGTGGTCAACTATAAGAGGTGGTTGCTTAGAAACTGTGGTATTTCCTTCCCTGAAAAAGAGTCACAACTGGACAGAACACGGCTCTGTGCAATCTCCAACCAACTCCGCATAGGAGGTTGGTCTGGGTGACCTCTGAAGGCTCCTTCCAAACAAAGTTATTCTCTGATTCTACATGCTGTGCAAATTATGTACACTAAATTGATTCTCAGTGTCAGCAGGTCCAGGGACATTAATTACTTATCAAATATTAATGATAAAAAGAACAGAGGTCACATTTTTTCAGAAAAAGATATAATATGCTTAAAATATTGCCATTTTATATGACATTTAGTCTCAAGTTCAAGGTCCAAAAAGCATAATTATAAGTTTTCCAGGTATTTTGCTTGACAGAGTATGTGTTTCAACTCAACACTTACGACCAAATCATTTCAGATGTTCAGCAAACAAGGAGAATTTAAAGGTTTTTGGATAAAATAGCACTTTTTCATCTCAGGCTCTACACTGTCTTTTGGAAAGAAGGGATAAATCAAATATTCTGACAGTAAATGTCAGCCAGGAACCCTTTCAAAAAGACAGCTTTTCACTCATTGGCCACTGAAAGTTTGCCAAAAGTGGCTAGTTCCTCAGTTCTCCATGATGCAGTTTGGCACTTCTTATGAACATTAAGACATGCTTGTATGTGTTATTAGCATTGAGCTTTCTTGCTAAAACGTTCCCCTGTTTCTGTTTACCTTAATCCCATAAAATGATCAGAATGCCAGCAATACTACTCTATTGAAAGTTAAGTACCTTTGGACCGTGTAGCAAAAACCCAAACCACGTATTACAATATCTGACTCTGTGAACTTGAAATTCCAGATTTTAAATATTGGGTTTCTATTGCTGGGTTTCTAATGAATTTTTCATTTTTGTTTAAATCCCCAGACTGATGCTGCACAAGCAGTTCTAGGGACAGCTGTTACACCAATATGTACTTGGGTAGGAGCGATTGGAAAAGAATAGAAAATAGCATTCCCTTCCTGTGAGAATTCTAGAGAATTAAGGAATTATTCCAGTCTTTATTAGGAGAAAGTAAATATTTAACTCCATGTTTCTGATTTTATAAAAATGAGAAAATTACTCAAAAATATGCAATAAAAAATAACCAAAGACCATTGTATTTGTTTAGAATGTGTGAAATTTATATAATTCCCAAACCGTACCATCAGTATAAACCTTGCCTTCTGATATTCAAAATCTAGCCTAAACATTAGACGTCAATTATCATTCAAAGTCTTTATTGCTGTCAGAGTGGTTCTAAGCCAAATTATTACTACTGCAATGGATAGGTCTTTTCATCATCACACCATAAAGACAACTTCCTGTGTTGGGCTGGTTGGATTTTAAATCCTCTAAATATATGTGGAATCAGAGGTGTCTGCTTCCTCTAGGGTATATGGCCAAGGACCTTTTCAGTGTAAAAGGGAAAATAATTGAAGTGGGAAGACATAAACAGGAACACACAGAGTCCCAAATGTGATCAACAAATGATAAAACAGAAAAAATTAACAAATCTCATCATTTGTGCCCATTGATAAGGGTACCGGAACATGGGAATTTTCATTTCAGGAGGATAACCCAACTGAGTGCCTAAACAAAGGGGATGGCAAAGAAAAGGGAGACACCATGGATAAAATACACAGTGACACAAAAGTGACAGGTAAATATTACGGACAAAAGCAAGAAGCAAAATTGGACAGCACACTGACTAAAGGGCTACCAAGGAACTGCAGCAAAGAGGGTCTTTGCAGCTGACAAGAACGCAAACCCAGGGATCCAGAAGCTTGGGAGGCCAGTAGGACTCTGCAAACTGGTGAAGAACTGTGCAGGAGAAAGGGAGTGGGGAGGAGAAAAGTGAAGGTAGGCGGAAATGGGTATAAAAGGTGATGGTCAAGTGTAAAATGGCTTGGTCAGCATGGTCATCTCTTTTCTGTGTCTGTGTGTGCCGCCAGGACTAAGTGGTGCTGGCTGCATGAGTAGAGTTGCCTTCAACAACTGAAGTTAGAGTGGGGGTGCAGGTGCGCCTGGCTTGCGGCGTCAGCCTCTGGAGCAAGTGAGATCTCAACCCCTGCCACAGGGATCAGAACAGAGTGTGTCCCAAACACTATCTGGAAGGAGAAACTAGAGCGCATGAGGTCAGTGAGGAGCTCAGAATCGGCAGCTGGAGCAGAGCCCTCATTCACAATCCATATGAGATGAATACATCTCTAGTTTTCTGTGTTTTGTAGTGGTGTACACTCACTAATTTAGAGCATGACTATTAAGGATAATGGTTCTGCATATACAGTGAGAGCTAGGGTAGGAATGAACTACTAGCATGAAGGTGTTCTTACAGCCTGTTAATTGAAGAAAGCTTTTTTTAAAAGTCTAAAAGTGGACACATTCATCAGTCTTCTTAACACACTTATTATAAATTGTCTCTGATACATACCCACATGAATACAGATAGATATGTATATAGATTCACAACATGTACTTACTAACCACATTTCAACTACTGAGGAAAATATATGCTTGCTGGAAATGGGAAAAAATATATGGGAAAAAGATTGAGTTTGATTCCCTCTGTTTGGTAGACAGGTTTTTCTTCTCTTCTAAAAAAACCTGACCTTCCTAACCAACCAGCTAACATTTCAACCAAACAGTTTAAAAACAGTGCAGACTGAAACCTACCCCCATGGTTACAGCCATTATTTTTCTAGAGTTAATTTTGCATTCTTCGTAAACTAGTGATGTAGAGGCCAACATTTACCACCACTATACTTGCATCTTCTGATCTTTGTATCAAAAATAGATTAATTCTCCACCATCTTTATAGACTAAAAAAAATGTTGCTACAATTGCATTGTTGAACTGTGTTCTAAGAACCGCTTGTCCTTTCTGCACAATTTTAAACTCTGTCACTTGGCAAGAACTTCCTCTGCTGTCTGATAAAAAGTATTTAATTATCATCGACTTTTTCTTTATAAGCAGGCAAAGTGCTAGGATTATCTGTTCCGGGATTTTTCCTGTTCACTAATTGTCATGAATGCAAAGGCTATGAAATGCCTCTAAAATTTCATTTGTTAAAAGAACCCCAGAGTTTTGCTTGCAAGTATTAAAAGTAAACCTTCTCCTGAAGGCTCACTCTGAGGTTAAACTGCAGGTTACATTCTCAATTTTGTCTTGCTAGTTTTAATTTATCTACATTTTACTGTTGACTTGCTCAGATGGCTGTAAAGAAAAGATTCTTAGAAATGCATACCACTTCGTAAAAAAAATACTTGCTTTGTATAAACTATTTGCATTAGTGGTTGAAGATGGCACAGTAGATAGGAAAACCACCAAAAAAAAAAAAATGGTCGTCACTAGTAATTTTCTGAACTTCTACTTCCTGGGAAATGCAATGCACAAAAATGAAAAATTGTATTCAGTGAAGCTGCAACATATAGTATGGGGCAACATGAAATTGTACTGTTCCCAGGAATTGCTTCAGGTTATCTTCTGAATCAAATCAGTTCTATGCTTCTAGGAGAGTAAATTAGTTTAGTTACTATACTACCCAGAGAAAGAATGTAGCACATGTTATACCACATCGCCTGGTCTGTGAATACAAAATATGGATAAAGCTAAACCTAACACCCTCTTACACCCTATTACAGAAAAAAAATAGTAAAAAATTCTGCTACTTTGAAGTACAAAGAGAAAAATGTTTGCTTTTCTTTTAAAATGAAGGATATTTTTCCTTCTCAAGTGTATTTCATACCGTATATTTCAAAATTTCTCTCTGAGTTATCACCATCACTCTCGTTATTTCTTGCTAGTGTCTTCTAAAATATTGATTTGTGATATACTCATTTCTTGTGCCTGAAGCTGTTCTACTTCTTTATCCGCTCTGCATAAAACTTAGTGTGGGTAACAGTGTCAACCAGAGATGGCCCTTTGATCCTACTGGCCAGTATACTTATTGAATTAAAAAACCCAATCCTATACCAGCTGTGTCTACCTGCTGTGTCTATAACAGCATGCTTTATCTGAGCTTTATAATCCTTCTCTAATAAGTTTGACAGAAAGAGAAGAGATGTTAACAAATTAAAACACATGGGGCTTAAACAACTCATTAAAATATTTTCTGATTATAGCCCACCTGTAGGCATAATTAAAACTAATTATTAGAAAACGTCCTAATATCTGTATTTGTATGTCTTTCTGCATATGTGCTCTGGACACAGATCAATAGTAAATACCAAATTAGCAATCATTTTAAGTCTGTGTTTTCACTTGCTGGGGCATTCATTAGAATAGCATTCTTAATTCCACAGAAGGGCTCTGTGGCTTTCTTTCTCAGTCAGCCTGTTTGTGAGCCTTTTTAAACTGTGGCCTCAAGTTTCCCCAAGGAAAACACAATTCCCATCATCCCTAATAAACTTCTGTTTCTTCGGGGTGTAAAAAATGTACCTATGTCCCTGATTCCCCTGTCAGTGTCACTAACAATGCATTCATTTGCATCTCTGAGACAGCCTAAACTTTGTTCACATTAGATATTTAGAGAATAAATTCCCATTGGTTTTATCACCAGTTCAGCTGAATCATTGTTAACTGACCTCTTGGTATGTGTTTTGGAGGCTAGTGGAGGCTGGCTTCTGTATTAGAAGATTTACAGTCACCTCAGGGTCAGCTGAAAATGCACTAGCTCTGAAGAACTCACTTTCTACAGTAGCTGTATACACAGAAGGCCTCAGAAGGGTTATGTCTGGTACTAAGCTCAAGATTTTTAAGATCAAATTTCATTAGATTCAGTGACGAATATTTAAATTTTTTTGCTGTTGTAAGTTGACTTGCACTGTAGATGAAATTTTGCACTAAAGGCAAGTGCTTAAGTAAGCAGAAGAGCAATGTAGATGGACACTGGGAGGTTTCCCAGTTGCTACCACAGTATGCAACTGAGATTATGACTGATCTTTTTAACGTTGTCACTCCAGAGTAGCAATGCCTAAGAGGTCCTCACAAGGAGTGAAAATAACCTCCTAGTTTCACTTGCACAAATTTTATTAGGAAGCCCGCTTTGCCATGCTATTTATCATCTTGATGGAAATGAATTTTCTGTCTGCTCTGTGTATGAATAAAATCAGAGGCCATGCAGAGGGGAGAAAAAACAATATAAGATAGCAACCTACTATGTCTTTTTCTTATCCGAATATTTGAAGAAACATGGCTGAACATTCTGTTTTCAGTTTCAGAGCATGCAAATAGAATTGTCTAATTATCTTAAGTACAATGCCCTACCTGGTCTACTTCCTAAGATGACAATAGCACTTGTCTCCTGTGTGCTAGCGTCTCTCCTCCACTGCAGACTTAATGAAAAACATGGTGATTGCAACCTTTGTAACCTAACAAAACTGATGATAAAAGATATCATATTGGGGTGCACATTTTATTGATCTTGTATAGATTACCATAAAATTACTATAAATGTGTATATAAAGGCTACATAACTTTTCCTCTCAGGTTTGCATTGTCTTTGGGGGGGGGTTGGGGGAGGGGGTTGTTTGTTTGTTTGTTTATTTGTTTGTTTGTTTTAATAATGATGTAATTGGTTTTGTTTACACATAAGTAGGATGCAGTGGAAGTGAAGTATGGAAGGAACACCAGCAACAGTTTTCTGTTTCTCTCCCCAGCACAAATTTTCTACTTCTAACTCTATTTTATGGAATAGAGAAAATGATGTTATCAGGAGTTATTGTGAAACTGACTGTGGTAACTCATATGGTAACTATGCTATTATTGCTTGCCACCAGTATAATTACATTCTCTGCCACAATATATCTTGTATTTATATATAATTTAGAAAACCAGTGGCAGAAAACATATCTATCTAATTCTTCAAGAGTGAAGGATTGAACTGCACATGAAAAAAGAAGCTTCATAAGCAATGCCAGAGGGTGAAGTATGCTCTAAACCTTTCTTTACATTCCCTACAGGCACAGCCAAACTTTTGAAATCATGGAGCATATAATAGGCCTCAACCAATTAAGACATATTAATTTTCCAAAAATAAATGTAGTAGCAAAATTCAACTTCAGTCACCAGAATTGCCTCCAAGTGCACCTTTGTAAGGTGGTTCATGGCAATTGCAATCCAGTCACTCACTACAGTATATCTAAGACAAATATTTTTGACGGAGAATGTCATCATAGACCAGAAAATGAATAGAGAATTCATTGACCTTTTGCACTGCCTCCTCCTTGCCCCCCGGTCAATATTTAAGTGATCTTCTTCTTTATTTGGACTTGAATCTGAAGAAGGATTAGCCTTATTGAATGGCAATAATCTCTTCCCAACGTGTAACAGGCACAGGTAAGGAACATGAGACTACTCAATAACTTGTCTGTGCTCTTCAACCTCGGCAGTCATCTTGCGTAACAAAAAGTGCTCATGGTACATGCAGACACATGCATTTTCATGGACAAACTTACTTCTGTTTAACTCAAAGGGCGAGTTTTTTCACAATTGTCAGGAAAGGGAAGGGGTATAAGGGTGAATATTGGGACAACACGAGTGTCTCCTATCTTCTCATCCCAATCCATTTTTTCAGATTTCAGATGCTCTTGTTTCAGCTTCTCACATATGAGTAGTATGTTACGCACAGTATAAATGTTTAAAGGTGATGTTAAAAAATACATAAAATTATACTATGGGTGTATATTTTAAGCATTAAAAAGAAAGCAGTCTTAAATTTGTCTTATAGAAATGTGAATGAAACCATGTGTGACTAAAATGAAGTGATATGTAGATTACTTCTTTTCTTAATTGTTCAATCTGTCTACCCTCTGCTGGTACACCCCAATCTCTCAGACAGAGTATAAATCTGGATAACACTGGACATAAGTCAGCATGAAAATTTCCACACCAAGTGGAAATGTTAATCTGAAAAAAAATTTTAAATAATCCTAAATAAATTTATTCCAGCTATGTTGGAACTTTACTATACAGAATGTTTCTTTTTAAATAGATACTGCCATAAACTAGTGCAACTGTGGAAAGCAGTTGCTATGAGGAACTACATAATTGGATGATTATTTACAATAAGACACCATACCTAATCTGAAACATTCATTATTGCCTACACTAAAAAAGTACGTGAAAACAAACTTGGGCGGTAAAAATGCAAGAAAATCAGATCTTCATAATAAACCAGGAACAAGGAGGTGCCCCCCCACTTCCCCTGGGAGGGATGGGCCTTGGAGTGGACGCATGGCGGGGCACAGGGTTTCCAGATTCCCTGCTCCATGCTCACGGGTACCCAGATCCTGTCCCCTACTGGCCACTTCAAATGTAGCTGGCAGCAGAATGCTGTACTTAGGTGGGTGTTCAGATGACTCTACAGCAGTTTTTTGGTGGTAGTCTGGTCCAGACCCCCATGCCGAGAGGCTGGGAGGAACAATAAAGAACATCCTTGAACATCTATCAAATATCGCTTCCCTGATTATTTCTACGGGCATAACCTGTCTCTGGAAAGGTTGCTGGACTGCACAGCCACTAATGGTGCACAACGAGGAACTTTAATGAATTTCTCTGGAGACAGTGACCTGAAATAACCAAGATTCTGAAGATTCCTGACAATTCCTGAGTAACTAGATCTCTTTCTCCTTGCCTT
>VYZQ01046661.1:0-10623 GCA_013400655.1 Mystacornis crossleyi | reverse complement strand
GGGAGACCCTGAAGTCTCTCTCAGGGGCTCCAAGAGAGCTGGAGAGAGACCTGGGACAAGGCATGGAGGGACAGGACACAGGGAATGGCTTCCCACAGCCAGAGGGCAGGGCTGGGTGGGAGATTGGGCAGGAATTGTTCCCTGGGAGGGTGGGCAGGCCCTGGCACAGGGTGCCCAGAGCAGCTGTGGCTGCCCCTGGATCCCTGGCAGTGCCCAAGGCCAGGCTGGACACTGGGGCTGGGAGCAGCCTGGGACAGTGGGAGGTGTCCCTGCCCATGGCAGGGGTGGCACTGGGTGGGTTTTGAGGGTCCATCCAACCAAAATGCTTCTGATTCTGGTCTGTGGAAGGTCTGTAAACACAGAAGAAGAGGACAGTCCGTGCCTCAGAGGATCAAACTGCAACAGAAGAGACAACAGAAATCTGTGGATGCCCTTGGAGCCATCCCCATCCCCCCAGCCCCAGTGCTCACACACAAACCTCCTCTGGCCAGGGTAGATTCTTTGGTAGATTTTTATGCACTTCTTTATTCCACATATCCTGAAGCGACTTCCTTTTGTAATCATATTCTTTCTATTCCAATCACATCATGGGAAATGTTAATTTCCTTCTTTTAATTGGGTTGATAAAGTCTTTTGTCTCACAAATCTTTCCCAATACATTCGGATTAGGTTCTGTTGTCTTACACGGCAGCGGAGTCCATTGTGTTGGGTTCCAGGCTCTGAACTTCTCCCTTTTTCAAAGTTTAACTTCTGTGGCTCTTCCTGACAGGGATAATAAATTCTTTTGTTCATTGAAACTGAATTTCAAGAAGAGCCCTTCTTTTTATGTACACACAACTGGGAGCCAATCTTCATTATTAATTACAGCGAGATAAGGGCTGGCACTGCAAGGGATGCTCTCCATCTGAGAGTTTTGATTCTTTGTCTCTTGGCCCAGTGATGTCCAAGTCCACCTTTTATCCTTGAGAGTGTTCCAGCAGCCAATTTCTTTCTTCTTCAGTACAGAGCTGTTACTTTGGGGTTAATTCCACTTATTCTGAAGAGCCGCTTTTCGCTCTGTTTTCCGTTTTCTCTAACTTTTGACAGTGAAGTTACTGAAAATTGTCAGGACCTCCTTTGGAGGAGGAGGAGGATTTAACTAACACCTGGAATGATAAAATATCTCTGCTTCCTCTTTCAATTTTTATTTGGGCATAAACTTGAACCGTTTTTATATTCATGAGTTGCAGCAACTTCCCAGGTGATAACAAAGCATTGCCCAGGTTACAGCCAAGAATTTATCCAGCACAATTTTTTACTACTGAAGTTCCCTCTTCAGAATAGTGATCTTTCAACTTGCTCCTTCTTACTGCCAATATTTTAATATATATATATATTTTTAAGATTAGCTTCACCAGATAAAAATCATCTTAATTTTGCTGTTGCTCTTGGCACTGGAGGTGCTAAAATATCCTGGAAAGCGCTGTGAGGTTTGCCATGACATTTGATTTGCAAATGAAGATAGACTGTAATAATAATAGTAGTAGTAGGAGTAGAAGTAGTAGTAGTAGTAGTAGTAGTAGAAGAAGTAAAAATAATAAACATAATGAAAATAATGATGATGATGATGATAATAATGTTCTGGTGACTGTCACTGGGATTCCTCCACTGACCTATGTTCGGAAGTGTTTTATCCAGTCACAGAAGGATTCATCAAATCAAAAATAAATTGGGATTTGAATAATGCAAAAATCAACATTGAGTCTCTCCATCTCTCCTTTGGGATGTTCCGTTATGGAATATTGGAGGAATTCCTGGCTTCCTAAACCCCTCTGATGCCCAGGGGTTGTTCAGTTGCAGCTCCAGTTGAACACGTTCTGTGCTCTGCTCCTTTCCCAGTGGCAAATGCAGCAGAATTTGTATTATTTATTTTTTGTTGGTATTCCCTGGAATTAATAGAAGGGAAAAACGAGAGTTACAATTTGAAGAAAAATAATGGTATATAAAGTAATGAGACTGTGCCAAAGCTTAATTAGATGGAGTAGATTGAATACATTACAGTGATGTCTTGAGGCAGCATAATTAAGTTGTAGGCACAGTCCTGCCTGAGTTGGAAGCATTTTTATCTCCATGAGGGAAGCATGATTGGATGGCCCCTGTACCACGTTAAACTGTGAATTCTGGGGGGAAGATTCACAGCCCCCACGGCATTATCTGCCCCCAGAAGCACAAAGCAAAGCAGGGCTGAGGCCAAGGGTAGAGCTGGTGATTGTCTGATCACCCAGATAATTCGGGTTTCAGCCTTAGGGTGTGCTGCAGCTCACTGGTGGGCCCACACATCTCAAATGCATACATTGCAGAGCAGGGCAGGGTTAATTTGTGGGCTGGATTCAGCTCATTTAGAAAATCTCCTCAAGAACTGCTTTGCCAAAACACTGTCAGAGGTGCTGAATATGGGCTGAAGGGCTGAAATTCCTCCTTGGGTGTGCAGGATGCAAGTGCAAAGATGCCTCTCTCATCTTAGTTATAAGGAATAATATTATAAACCACACCTACATATATCTATGTACTTGGGGTTTATGTATATTTGCTTATATTTTATATATACTTTCGTTTTTTTGTCTGTGTTTTGCTTTCTAAATTTCATTTTTATTTTCCCATTTGCATCCTTTCTTTCTCCTCCATAATTCTTCCATGGGGATGATCTGACCTTATACTACAGATACATCCCAGTGGCGTCAATTTTTTTCCCTTTATTAATTCATTCCAATATATAAATAAATAAATAACCTCTCTCAGCATCCTGATGCCTTTATCTGTTTACATAAATACATCAATATGTACAGAAATAGTCTCTTGGCAACATGTTGCCCATATATAAATGTATAAATATATAAATATACATATAATTAATGTCTCTTGCCATCCTGTTGCCCATGTGTTATCTGGAGGTTTCATTTCTCTTGGATACCAAATTTTGAGCTAAATATTCATGGTTTTTTTCGGGAGAGATCGTTAAGTATCTTAAATTCTGTACAAACCCTTTCTAGTTGGTTTGTCTTAAATAATTCTGGCGCCTTTTTTTTTGGTCAGCCTGGAGGAAAATCAACTTTTTTATTTGCAGTTGTGAACTTCCTTTTTCAACGTTCGTTTTGGGGTGGGGAAAAAACAAACCCAGTACATGTCAGGAGGGGTTTTCATCATTTTTGAGGCTCTGAGGAGACACAAATCTCTCCCCCAGCCTGCTCCAAAGAGAAGCTCATTTGTCTGGGCATTAGCTGGCAGCTGCACAGCATAAATTTCAAGTTTGCAGGGGGAATCTCATGTTTGTTTTGAAAATGGAGATCAGGCTACCAAGGAATAATATGTTTATTTTTCAGCACCATGAATATGTAGTGCCCTACTTCTCCTGTGCCATTTGGTTTTCTCTTTCAAGCTTGTCAGGCCAACTCTTTCTGCAGTTTAAGAAGCGTTTTAAAAACTCCATAAACTACAGTGGGTACTGAATTAGCATTTTGGAAGTAGAGCAGTGAACAATGTTTTAAAGACTGTCCTTCAGCAGCATTTCTGTTGTGCCATAAGTGGAGTGTTTTTTTGCCTCATGTGTTTAAAAACGTGTTTTTCTTGACCCTAAAGTTAAAATACAACCAGTTGCAGGTCTGGGTTAGATACAAAACTGTAACTTTACAAATATGTACCTGTATAGTGCTAATAAACTGAATTTTTAATGGTCTCTTGATTATGAAAAGATATTTTAAAGACTAGTGATTTTATCCCAAACACTCCCTCTGTTTCTGCATATGCTAATTTACTTGATTAATTTGGAGAACATCTGCATAGAATTCTGTACACTTACCAGTGGTGAGATCACACTGCTTTTCAAGTAACAGCCTCAAATTTCACTTTCCAGACAGACTCAGAGTTTGTGTCTAATTGGGATGCCAAATATACAAAGGTACCCCAGAAGAGTGTGTAATTATGTAATTTTCTCTTGATCTTTCAGAGTCTTCCTGCGAGCAATTAATCAGTATGCAGATATGCTAAACAAAAAATTCCTTGATCAAGCCAACTTTGAGTTGCAGGTAAGAAAAAAACTCCCAGTTTTATTGAAATAAATGATATTAATGTAATCAATTCCTGCCCTAAACACGGAGTTTTGGTGGCTGTATTCATCACTGTAATCCCAGTTATCCCAGTTAAGCCAGTCCAGGCTCAGCAGGTGTTGTGATCCATTCCTGGCTTGTGGGTCTTGTCATGGAATCACAGAATCACAGCAGGGCTTGGCTTGGGATTGTGCTTGAATCATCAAAACACAAAGAATTGGGATTTGTAGCTGGGAAATACTTGTTGGAAACATAAAGGCAACCAGGAGATGTATTAAGAATTTATCAAGAAACACCATCTCCGTGGTGTCTGCTCTTTTCTCCTTTAAATATTTATGTGCATAATTTGGAGACTTTTAAGTTGTTTTGTAGGTGTGTAGAGAAACATTCCAGAGAAATAATGGAATCTCTTCTTGTCATTTTGGGGGCTTTCAGCTCTGGAACAACTACTTCCACCTGGCTGTTGCTTTTCTCACGCAAGAATCTTTACAACTGGAGAATTTTTCAAGTGCTAAAAGAGCAAAAATCCTTAACAAGTAAGTCCTGCTCGTCGTCTCAATCATGGCCAGGAACTCCAGGTCTATTGCCATAATTTCAGTTTAATTTCTTCGCTGAATCTATTCAAATTGAGATGCAATCAGGGGATAATGAAAGCTTGGGTTGGAAAACATGAATCAAGCGTTGCGAGTGTTTCTGCCCCGGCATCAAGCTCTGAATTCCCTGATTCATTACTGATGGAGATGGTGTCTGCTCCTGCAGGATGTTCAGAAAGCCAGGGTTCTCCGAAGTGTGAACGTGTTATAAAGCTGCATTTTGAAATCCCTCGAGCTTTGTGCTTCTTCTAATCTCATGTTACGTCTGCTCTTTATTGCTTAATCCCTGACGGCCTCGGAGAGGGAGTTTTGGGAGCTCCAGCCAGTTCCACTGTGCTGTCCCTGAGGGATGGCTTGGGATGAGTGCAGCTTTCCTGGTTCTAAGGGATTACACTCCCTGCTTCCAACCACCTCACTGCTGGTCAGGATCCCACAGCACAGGAAAGCTGTCAAAAGGGGAAAAAAAGCCTGGAAGTAAGAGTGGAACAAGGAGATTTTGTTTAAATAGAGGGATTAAGGGTGGAAAAGACCTCTAAGATCATGGAGCCCGAGCACTGACCAAGGCCACCACTGCCCATGTCCCCAGATGCCACCTCCTTATGGCTTTTACACCCCTCCAGGGATGGGAACTCCACCTCAACAACCAGTTCCAATGCCTGACCACCTCAGAATGAAGAAATTTTCCCTCCTCTCCAATTTAACCTCCCCTGGCACAGTTTGAGTTTTCCCCTTGCCCCGTTGATATTTCTCCTGCTTTTTATTGGTGTTCCACAGTAGTGACCTTATTATTACTTAATTAAACACCCAGCTCGGAAAAGAGCCAGTTTTGGGATTTCAGACAGAGTGTGTGGATTCTTTTTCTGTGGCATAATATTTGGGAAGAGCAGCTACAGAAGCAGGGTGTTCCCATAGCCAGTGAGGTCACAAAAATGGGGAATTTCCAAGCTGTGATTCCCAGAACAAGCACAGCTCAGGCTCCCGTTGTGTACAATAAATAAAATATGTCTACAAAGAGAGAGAAAATGCATTTTGTGTCCCTTCACCTTCCCAAGTCAGGCCTTTCTGTCTATTACTATGAGAAGAGAAATCCCAGGGAGAATGGGAACAGTTCATCACTTCTGCACTGACTGGATTTTAAAGGCTTTTTGCTTGTGTGGCTTTTAGGGTTTGACCAGAAAATTCAGGGCGGGCTCCACATCCCATCCCTTTTTCTAGGAGCCAAGTTTTGCCCTGCAAACTCAACTTCTCCCTCCTGAGTTTTGAGGTGTTTCCTTGGAAGCTGTGCTCTACCTGAGCCTTGAAAGAGAATTTGAAAGCACTGTAGGACCTGCTCTACCTGTGACTCAGGGGGCTTCCTTGATGAAACAGGAATATTTACAAGTTCAGTGGGAAAGTGGTGTCAAGCAGAGCTCAGGGTTTGGGGCCTGTGCTATAAATACCAGAAATAACATTATAGATAAAGGTTTTTTTGAAGAAAATTGAGCTGGTAGTGCAGAGCCAGGTGTATTTTATTTAACGAAATTGAGATGGTATTGTAAAGCCAGATTTATTTTATTTAAGGAAATTGAGATGGTGTTGCAGGTAAATTTTATTGAATTAAATTTAGAATCCCTTTGCTGTCTCTGCCCAGTGTTAGTGAGCACCTTTGTGAGCATTTTAGCTGGGTTCAGACTCCTGACCTGAACAAAGAGCCAACAGCCGAGCTGCAATTGGGCTGGAAATTGCTGTCAAACACATTTGTGGACTGATAATTCCTCTTTGTCAGGATGGGAACCACAGGCACAGATTTTCTTGGAATGATTTTTATATTAAACAGAGCAGTTTATCTCGCTGAAGGAATTCAAGGAATCAACAGGCATTTCTCACTGCTAATAGAAGTAAATAGATTAAGTCATTTGAAGTGGTTGCTTCATAAAGTTTGCTAAATTGTAAATCTTTGTTTATAATGAATTTGCAAATTGTTATTTTCAGTTTAATCATGTTTTGGAGACAGGAATCAAGACAATAAATTCTTCAAGATGCAATAAGTGCATGGGCTGGAGGCACTTTCATTGCTGTGTGAAGGCACTTCTGTGTCAAAAGGGATATAATTAATCAGTTAATTCAATATCACACTCACCCATCTTTTTAAGTGTATATTTCAATTAAACCGGCAAATATTTAATAATTAAAATTTAATTATTGTAATTTGTAGGTTTTGCTAAACATTGCATTTAAGCATTAGATAATAACAGATTCTTAATGATGCAGAAGATTCTCTTTAATCCATATTAATGACAGAGTGTCTCACTATTATCCCCCAGAAATCCCACAAGTTGCCAGATATTACAGTTTTGCTCATCTTGTTATTTAAGTAATGATCTTTAGCTTGCAAAAATTCCATGTAGCAAATGCATCCTTGGAGCTCGTTAAGGTTCTGATCCCATCGTTAATGAAGGCATTAGGGTGATTTCCACTCGTTAAAGCTTTCCTGGTGTTCACGTGGAGAGGGAGGGGAGTGGAAAACTGACCCTGGTGGGAGATGGGAGGTGTTGGTGCCACCAGCTTTGGGGCAGGGCTGGTGGTGGACGGGCTCCCACCCCTGCCTGGGGCCATGGAATGTTGGAATTGTTGAGGCTGGAAACCCTTTTTCTCCAAATTTTGATGTTTCCAGACGCATTGCTGAGCTGGTGAGGGTGAGCCAGGTAATCTTAGTAGGGTGGGTCTGATCTGAGAAGCTGTTGTGGAATTTCTTCTCTTTTTGAAGGCCGTGAATCTGATTTTGCAATGAGATTCGTCTGCTTGTAGGTCTTAGATTTATTTGGTTTCAATGCTGGTTTTGTTTTCCTCTTTAAGGTACGGGGACATGAGGAGACAGATTGGGTTTGAGATCAGGGACATGTGGTACAACCTGGGTAAGTATCCTAAGCATGTGCTGCCTTCAGTGTTGCCATAAAACCAGTTAGAGGGATATTCCTGGCAAAATGCAGTGCCAGGGTGGATGGGACCTGCAGCAGCCTGGTCTGTGTTCCAGGGGGTGGAACAAAATGGTCTTTGATGTCCCTTCCAACCCAAACCAGCCCGTGACTCTCTAAAATGAACTTGCTTTCTCTTGAAACAAAGGTAGGCCTGCAGAAGGCTTTTAAAAATCGTGTGATTTAAGAAATCAAGCTGCCTCTGCAGATTGAATTCACCATCTGAGAAGGCAGATTAATGTTAGTATTAACATTAATATTGATTCTCTTGTTAATATTGATGTGTCTTGTGGTTTTTGTGGGTTTCAGCCTCTTGCTGAACACAAAGCCATTGTTATGGTAATACCTCTTCAGTGGGGTTTTTTTCCCCTTGAAAATATCTATGTACACACATATTTGTATTTACTCACTTGAGGATGCAGTACCTGGGTCTGTAGCAAAATGGATATGTCCAAGGGTTCTCAGTACCTCAGCCTGGGAATTCTGCTAAAACTCTGCTTTCCAGTCTTGCCTGGCTCCATCAGTGACTCAGTAAAGACAGGGAAGGTGGAGCACCCTGGAGCTCGTAGGTAAATGAGGCATCTCTGCCCATCTCCAGCCTGGGCTGCTCTCTGGGTACAACTGGGCTGTGCAGGGATTGAATTTCATGAGAAACTCAGTATTTGCTGTGACCTGAGTGTACTCGTCTGCCAGATTTCATTTTGCTGAGCTTAACAGCACAGGCACTTCAGCTCTTCTGAGTTTTATCAAAACTTCCTTAAATGATCAGAAATAAATGCGTTTGCCACTTCACGTCTATCTCTGGCTGAGCTGTTGTTGCTGAGAGTTGAAAAAACCCCGGCCTCTCTAAGAGAAGGGAGTGCCAAGGGTTCGTAAGTATTTGATATCACAGAATTTGCATCCTATCTGCTGGAATGATGAGAAAAGGCTTCAGAGAGCAGCTGAGTTCACTTTTTATTAGGAGCATCTTTGGTGAATTAAGTGTCTGGAGAACAGATTAGAGCTTAGTGCACGACTGAGATGTGACTTGACAGGCAGGTAATAAAATCAGTGTCGTGCCTGCTGCTGCATCGCCCGGCGTGGGATGCTGGCAGCCTCTGGGGGAGTAATTAGCCAAATCCTTCCCTCTTCCAGGCCCACAGTCACGGAGTCATGGAATTGGTAAGGTTAGGAAAGGTCAAGTCCAAGCCAGCACTGCCAAGGCCGCCGCTGCCCCATGGCCCCAAGTGCCACATCCACAGGGCTTTAAAATCCCTCCAGGGATGGGGACTCCACCACTGCCCTGGGCAGCCCCTTCCAGTGCTTGTAAATCCTTTTGGTGGAGAAATTTTCCCCAATATCCACCCTGCCCCTGCCCTGGCCCAGCCTGAGGCCGTTCCCTCTGCTCCTGTCCCTGTGCCCTGGGAGCAGAGCCCGACCCCCCCGGCTGCCCCCTCCTGTCAGGGACTTGTGCAGAGCCACAAGTGCCCCCCTGATCCCCCTTTGCTCCAGGTTAAGCCCTTTCCCACCTCCATCAGGCCCCCCTGAGCCTCCTTTGCTCCAGGCTGAGCCCCTTTCCCAGCTCCCTCAGCCACCTTTTCTCCTCACTAATGTTTCCAGCCTCCTTGGATTCTTATGGATTTTAAACTTTTTAAATTTTTGACTGGACTGAAAGTAGAAAGTTTGATGTAGACTTTTCCATCCAGCTGTTCTTAACTGAGGTTGTTTTATCCAGGCTGGGCTTTGTGGAGTGCATTGTGCCTCTCACTTCTGCTGTCTGTGCCTGCTCTTTATGGGTTATTTAGTTACTTCAGGCTTCAGTTTCTCACTATTGACAAGGATAATAATTTCCCGTGGAGTTTTGGGAATCAGTTGGCACAAGGGGTAGTGTTTTCTTCAATATTTCTTTCTGTGCTGTCATGAAAGCCTTTTATTTTTCACGGATTTTTTATAAATGGAGATTATCCAGGTCGATGCCTCCGTGACCTCCTCAGGCTCTAATGTCTGTGATTCTCTAAGATCCATCAGTGGGATCATTAATACCAAAATTTCACATGTGGAGGGAGTCCGGAAATTGCTGCTGTTCCCAAGCAAAGCTGGGAGAGAAAGGCAAACGTGAGCAGGACCCCAGTGCTAGGCAGCCTTTGTGCTTCTCCTGAGCAGCTCCTTGCTTTTCCTCATCTTCTTTGTCACACAGAGAGTCCCTGCTTAACTCAAGGGTCATGTTCAGCTCATGGATCATGTTTAACTTCTGGCTCTTCCCCAATCTCATCCATGCTGCAGCATCAATTAAGAAGGAATTCCAACTTCCCACTGCACAGGAATTGATTGGGGGGTGCCTGACACTTTTATCTTGGAAGTTGCACTGCATTGATCAAATTATTCTTGTGTGTGTTCAGAAAGCAAATCAGAAGTGAAAGGCTGGAATTCTGGAATGTGCTTGAGCACAGGATTTTTATGTCTGTGCCATTGTGCATGAGATGTGGTGGAACCAAACCACCCTGACTTTTAATTTATGGATTAAAGGGTATAGAAAAGCCTCAAAAATGAGTATTTTGTCTCATCAGGTTTTGTTTCTAAATACCATGATTAACACACGATGCCTGCTGAGTTAAAACTCCCCAGCTGGGAATAAGGCAGTCCTCCAGCTATAATGCACATCTAAAAGTATAATTTTCTTTCTGAAATTAAATAGTAAAATAAGAATTCTTAAACTTTTTACTTGTCTGCCTGTTTCTGATGTGGGGTGGGGCTCAGTAGTCACCTATTTTTATGAGTAGCAAAACCTTCCTATTTTTATGAGTAGGAAAAAAAAAAAGTAAAAGAACATTTATAGTGCAGAATGGCACACTATAGGCTTTTTTCCTTCTATACCACAACCTGAACTTTAAAATGTGTTCTTTTGAGTCACTGTTTTGTTGAAACTGGGGCTTTTTAAACCTTGCTGAGACATTAAGCATCCAAAAAAGCATAAAACAGGCCGTGGCCTCTCTGGGAGATGCAGGAACTCAGAAA
>VYZQ01046660.1:49169-61693 GCA_013400655.1 Mystacornis crossleyi | reverse complement strand
CATGATCTAATCATATACATAAAACTCTGTCACTCATTCAGCAAAAAATTTCTGACACTGGAGCCTTTGTTTTAAGAGAAAATATGGCTTCAAAAGGACTGAATTGCATCCCTGCCCATCTGAGGCTGCTGGCTCCATAATGGCCTTTGGTGGGAAGTACAACAAAGGAATGTTTTAAAATTTCCCACTCTCAGAGGCCTTTAAGAGAACCATCTTTGCAAATGTCACATAAAACAATGACAAACCCTTCTCTATCAGATGTCCACAGGCACATACCCACAGAAAGCTTTCATTACCTGAACTGCACCAAAGGGAGCCCTTGTGCTCTGGAGGTGGGCACTACAGGAATACCTTTTTCCCTAATGGTGTATTCCTGCTGATCAGAAACCCTCACCTGGGCAGCTGGAAGAGCTCTCTGCGTTCTCACCCTCCCACACACCCACAGCACTCCACTGGAAAAATGACAGGCGTAATGGCTCCCTGGATGTGGCTGGCTCTCTCTTGGGGCATGGATGGAGCAATGCTTTCACAGATGCTACCAAACTGTTAATTACTATTCTTGCAGTAATCAAAGTTCGATTAAAGGCATTACAGTAACTCATAGCAACTTCCCCAATCATCCGTATTTCTTACAGAACTAAAACGCAGCGTGAAGCTGGAAACTGCTCTCAGGACTAGCTCACCAGCAGTGCCTGAAGTGAGGACAACACACTGCTGTTACAGTGGCTGAACTCCTCAAGGCAGCCTGGTTTAGGTATTATCAATAAAATGAATACAAACACATGAAGCTAAACTGATGCACTGCATCGGTGGGTTGAAAAATCCTCAGCCCATGCTTTCAACTTAAGAAATGCCTACACTAAACCTAAAAAAGATTCCTACGTGCTCGCTGTAGCAGAAAACTACGTAAGTCATAACAGCACTGAGGTATACTGAATTTGAGTTTTATTAAAGAGAGTTGCCTTATGGTTCATAAATAGCAGCATATCCCAAATGAGTTACTAATAAAGCATTTCACCAAATTATATAATAATGCATCTTGCACTTCAGAGTACCACTGGAGGAGTTTTCAAGAGAGGTTTATTTGGCAACAGGAGAGTAGAAAACTCACATAACCTCCTTGGACAGCTACCCAGGTATCTTGGGATACGATAACAGACAGAAGCACTGAGTTAGCACGTCTGAATTTACCAACCTGTGGACAAGATGCAATATGCAAACACGTCTTCACTTCTACTTCCCAGCAATGCACAAGTGAGAGATTGCCTTTAGCTGTCACTGGCAGGGTGAGAAGATACTTTCACTGATACTTTCTGTTCAGCCCAACTGAACAGAGCTCAAGTAAAACTAAAAAAAAAAATAAAGAGAACTACAACAGCTTTTTTAACTTTCAAAATATCAAATACCAATTTAAAATACCTTTCATGGCTAGGGACAAGCGATGCATCATACCTTGAAATGAATACAATTCTCAACATGACACATTCTCTTCAAGGACCTAATATACTGGATTTTAAAGTTAAAACAAATTTATGTCTCGGAAGGTTGTCTCTAGAACAAGATTAAATTTAGTCCTTGAACAGGCATAATAGAGCAAGTGGAGGCAGGAGTTTGCATATCTGAGATTTTAAAAGGCAGCTAACTTTTCAGAGAGTTCAATTACAAGAATAAAACTTTGAGGTGATCTATTAAGCAGGGAAAATACAGTCACAGGCATTTGATACACTTTGTATTTTATCTGCACAAAAGGATGGGAAACAAATCCTTCCCTTTGGGAATCTCGATTCCCAAGAAATTGAAAGGCATAACCCAGAGGGACTCTTGGATGTGCCTCAGGACACTGGATTTCTGTTTTCATTTTTGCCACTGCCCGACAAAAAACATTCCATCCTTTATCATGTTTTCATAATGAAGATAACAGTTTCCCCTTCCTTGGTAAAATGCTCTGAAATATCCTGATTCTCTTACTATTATAATACACATTTTGGCTCTGGGGTTCCCAAGTCTTCCCAAAAGGTCACAGAAAGAAGCTTTCAAATGTATTTCAGCTATAATACCTCAGCAGGTGACTAACTTTGTGGGCAACAATTCTTTTTCAGACTAGCTCCCTGCATTTGAAAGACCCAAGCTACATCCTTTCTATGCAAATCAACAAAGAAATTTGTCCCCCTGTGCAAAACATGCAAAAGGGTTTAACAGCTAAGAGACATCCCTGAACTTCTTATAATAAAGAGATGCAAGAGATCGGAGGCAGTTATAATATTGCAAATTCAGTCCTTCCTTTCAAGTATGACAGTCCTAATTTTCACGCCTCTATTATCCAACACACGTACTTACAAGCTACAGCTTGCTACACCTAGCTACAGCGAAGCACCTCCTACAATAACTTTAAAATCCTTTACTCAGTTTAATATTAAATTTGCTTTTGCACCAATTTACTCTAAAATCACTTTGTAAGCACACATATCAATCTTCAGTGTTAAAAAAAAAAGAGAAAGCGAGTGTCAACTCCTTTGTTACTGGTTACACATCTCTATGCAGGGATCATTAAGGATTAAGGAAAATGCTTTATTGGGGCAAGGTGTGTGGGGGAGAAAGGAGGGTAGGAAGGGGACAGAATATCCACACTGATATCCTACTGAAAACTCGGGTATTCAGTAAGCAATCTGGTACAATTCACTTGTCACAGATGCTGGAATTCTGTTGGCATTACTGTCAATATTTACTTCACTTAGGTAGGAACACTCAAAGCACCTCAAGACAATGTTGCACAGCATCGGTTAGTGAACACACTGAAGTTAATCTACTTGCAAATGGTATTTCTCATATGCTTGAAAGTTAACAACTTTCATTAAATGGCTTTAATCAAGCTGGAAAATAAGGTATTTTCCTGAAGTGTCATTTTAAACTTTTATCCTTTTATTATCTTCCTTTGAATGCTGTAGCAAATGCAAGCACTTATCTCACGTCTCTCTTACAGCACAGAGACTGCTCTGTCATTATCAGTTTTTAAGAAGCTGTAAACTTATCTCAGCGGCTGGAATTCTTCATGAGAGAAAGAAAAAAAAAATCAGTAATGATGTACATATCATCTGCCTCTGGGAAAATAAAAACTGCCAGTGATATGCTGGGAAAGATCTCCTTAGACGCCTTTCACAGAGTCTTGCAGTAGTTTTATTGTAACTCAGCAGTGTGATTTCCAATAACGTTATCCAGCACGCTGATGGCAAGCTCCTAAAATACAGCTCTGCTCTGAACAACAACTATGAATGCTGTTGTGAGTCTCATGTTTACAGCTGCTCACTGATTGTGTCATATTTGCAAAGCTTTCAAGAAAAATGATAACTTTTTTCTTACCATTGAGATTTACAAATTCAGCCGAGAATTTTGCTTACCAGCTCAGTGCAATACCAGAGCTAGTGGGCCTGCAGAACTGTTCCTCTTGGAAATTTTAGCTAAAAATTCCAATGTATTTAGCCAATATACTTGGAGAAGTATAGTCCAGTGTCTTAGAAAATTTAAATAGAAAGAAATATCTAGAGCTCCTACATTATGGGAGGCAGCAGTAAGAGGTATAGATGCACACAGGACACAAAAACATCTATATCTTGATGCACAAGTCATTTTTCTTCCCTTCTATGCCTGAGTTTCTCCAATCAGAAGATGAAAATACTGACCTTCTCCATAAAACACTATCAATTCTACACCTCCATCAACAGGACCCTCAGCTGGCAGAAGGCAAACTGGAATTACAGTCCTGCTGCCACAGCTGTTTATGCATTAGGTCAGGAGAATAATATATAATAAATACATATGTAAAAAAGAAACACAGAGGAGTAGCCTTAGAGAAAGAAGCTGAACTAGGTATACCCCCTCTCTAAGCCTGGCCATTCACCTACAAAAGCTTCCACTCGTTTGCCTTTCTCCTGGCCCCACAATTCTTGTGTTTCTGATTGCACAGCAACAACAGCTTCAAAAGGAGAATGGACAGGGTTCAGCCCTGACTCCCCTCTCAGCTTTTAACTCCCCTTACAGAAGTGAATCTGGGGTTTGTGCAAGCCAGGAACAGGTTTTAGTCACCAGTCCTTTAAAAAAACCTCAGATTAAATCAGTGAGCACCTGCTCTGTTGCCCACCAGAAGACAGATCACTCCGGACTCTGAGAAAGAGAAATTCTCCATCCAGAGCACCAGCCAAAAAACCTGCCCTGTGCACAGGCACAGTTCAGCTGCACCCCCGTGCAAAGTGTCACCTACCCATCAGTTTTACGTGGTCCCCAACCAACACCGGCTCAGGGGCGCTGGCACTGCAATGGAAGCTGCTCGCTGTGACTTCAGCACAGCTGAACACGTGGTTTGCCACGGTGTTCTTAAAGCCAAGTTGTTCAGACTTCGTGGCCTGGGTTGCTGGCCTAGGCAAGCATTAAATTGGCTGGATTGCCAGATTTGAAGGGCTGTGATTAAGAGCACAAAGTCCAATTAGCAGATAGCTGCTGCAGGCATCCCTAGGGGACAGCACTGCCTCCATCAGCAGTGAGACAGGGACGCAGAGGCACCCCGGGCAGGCATGCAGATGGCACCAAGCCGGGCGAGCAACCCTGCGTCAGGTGGGGCTCCACTCAGAGGGATCTTAGGAGGCTGGAGAACTGGGCTGACAGCAGCTGCATCTGTCTTTCAACTTCCTCAAAAGCCTCACACGCAAAGGCAGAGTAACCCTTTGCTACAGGACAGGCTGGAGCTGACCAGGGAAAGAACAGCTGGCATAAAGGAGTTGGATGTCCCCACAGAAAACCAGATCAGCAGCCAGCAGCGGCCTCTTGCATTGAGAAAGGCCAAACAGCTACTGAGCTGTGTTAGCAGAAGTGCAGCCAGCAGTCCAGGGAAGTGGATATTCCCCTCTATTGACTACCAGTGAGGATGCACCTGGAGAGCCTTGGTCAGATCTGGGTTCTCAAGTACAACAGCAGAGTGACACTGATGTGGCTGAGGGGCTGGAATACGTGATTTACAAGAAAAAGCTGACAGAGCCAGGTTTGTCAGCCTGGCTTTAGGGGACACCTAACACTGTCTACCTACCTAATGAGAGGGTCCAGAGAATACGGAGCCTAATTCTTCTCAGAAGCAAACTGTAGCAAGAAAAAATCTGTTCAAATATTTGGGAAAAAAAATCTTTGGCATAAAGGTAGTAAAGCCCAGCAAGAATATGACATGTCCACTGTTAGAGACAATCAACATTCAACCAGAGCAGGCCTTCAGGAATCTACTGAGGATGTGAGCATGGAATGGAGAAATGTCTTCCAGAGGCCCCTTCTAATCTAAATTATTCTACAATCCTGCATAGGGCACAGGCTTTTCTACACATTTCATCACCTTCAGATACATTACCAATATGAACATTGCCCTGTATCACACCTCTGACTGCTGGAGAGACAGTGGAAAATACGCTGTATTGTCTTTCCTCCTACCCTAGAGCCCGTCAGTAGGAAGGACTGTTGCAATGTAACACTTCTGTCAAGCTACATTTCTTTGAAGCTTCTTTTTTTGATGCTGCCCTCACATGGTGTATACTACCTCTCAGGCAATGTTCTTGGCTCCTGATGGTGCTCCCAAATTCTCCAGTCAGAACAGGAGGAAAGTGACCAGTTCACAGCTCTGCTGGGAGGGCTGCCAACATTATCAGCAGAAATCAAGGACTGGGGCATTCTCTTGTTTCACCACTGAATGACTGTGAGAAACAGCTGAGACACTGAAGCCACCCATTCAAAGTCTGAGGAATGAGAACAGCAGAAGTCTTGAGTTTTCCTCTGCCACAGGGAGAGATTAGAGTCTTGGTCAATGATAATAAATATTAAATTGAACATTGATAAAAATATTTTTCAACTGAAAAACTATAATCTGAATATGAAATAATTATTGGCAATGAACTAGGTCCTCCAGATGTGACAAGAATGCAGTGATCTGGGAGTCCCTCAGAGACAGCAGCACAGATGCAGTCCATCTGGTGCACCCTCTAGAAGACTGATCCTTTAAGAACCAGAAGTTTTCAAATGGAAATGAAAATTCAGCTTAGATTCTGCAGAAATTAAAAGCACTCATGTGGGAAAACCAAACTTTGAACTCCAGATAAGTACAAATGGAATCTTCTCTGATCCCAGGTACCAAGTGGGAGGCAGCAGCTGAAACCTCCCGATGTCTCTTTAAAAGAGACTTCCTCAGTAATGACTAAAAATTATTTTACGTTTCTTTCCTCATATCCCTGGAGATCAAGGCTGGTCCACTGGTGATTTCAATGGCAAATTTCAAAAGAAATAGTCTCAATTTAGACAGCCCAGCTCTTCTGCCCACAAACAAGAGTCACAGAAAATATATATAATCTCACAGCATTCAGAGCTGGCTAGGCAGAACTGCATTACTCTGAAGGCATGGATTCATTAGGAAGGAGAAAAAGTGTATTTTTAATGTAAATGAACTAGAATGGGGTAAAATCCTTGCAAAGCGAGGGCACAGTGGTGCTTTCTCAGAAACAGGCAGGTTCGGGTAACCTCTCAAATTTTCTGCAGTCTAACTTGAAACACCAGCTCATTGTTTGTGCTAGAACTGTGCCACACACTGCAGCACCTGAAATGACAAAACCCACTTTGTTCTCCCTTGGAAGCTGCAAGGCCACTACAGGCACAGTAAAAAGCTTAAAAGACCAACTGCAGAAGGAAAAATACTGTAAAACAGATAAGGTGAGAATTTCTCCTGACAAGAAGACAGAGGCTTCTCCTCCAATGTTTGGAGTTCTGTTTTTTATGTAATAAGGACTTTGCCATTTCAGTTAGTACATGTCATGTTGCTGAATATGACTGAATATGCTGAATATATATTTACACTGCAAAGTTTTCTCTCCATATTAAAAATATTATGGCCTAGTAGAAGTTACGTGCTAATTTTTGTCCACACTAAAAGGGTTCTTTTTTTCAGTCTATCTCCCCTCTTCCAAAATTTTCTTTCCATCATGACATATGACAACATAAAATATACTGTTCATTATTCCTCCTTGCTTATCAATATAAAAGGAATCTGAAGAGCATTCAGATTTCTACTCCCTGCCGAGGCATAAGCTGAGACTTTATTTTTGGGAGCCAAACTGCTCCTTCATTGAAGAAACAGCAATATATCTCCATTTAAAAAATACTGATTAGCAAATCTCACAGCACTTTACTAACACATCCAGTCAAAACATCACCAAGACTACTGCCTTTCTCCCAAACTGGAAGGATGTTGAAAACTTAAATGATTCACTTACAGCTGATCTAAAGATGAGAGCTCTGCAATTTATGTTTTATTGTCAAATGTTTAAAGGATTAAATTTAAATAAAATACACAATACACAAGCTTCAAAGCACACTTTATCTTCAACATCTTATTTCCAATTAGCAAGTCAAAGTAAAGAAGACGTGGGGAACATCTGGCTTCAAAAGAAAAGCTCTGGAAGAAATCAAGATTTTGGTTCTTTTGGGCCTCATTTAAGGCTGCTACTTTCCCAGACTGCTGAAACTGGAGAAGATGGAAAGATTATTCTCTCTCTCAAAGAGGGGAAAATAGCAGACATACCACCATGTGATTGAGTATTACATCATTCATACTTACAACAATACTGAGCCAGTCTGGCAGTTGAACTTAAAAGACATTTTCTTTTGCCTTCGAGGAAGGACACGGACTTGCCATAAGGGCAGACGAACAGGGAAAAGTTGGAAAAGGCTCAGCTCACCATTCTACTTGGCATGAATTACAAAATTCTAAAAATGTTTCATTGAGAAGCAATTCCAGTATGAGGTTTGTGTATGAAAAATACAATATCATGCAAACAAAATCCTAGTGACAAACATCTGAAGGAAATGAGACAGCTCTTGAGAAGGACCTTTACCCATTTTTAAAAGGCTTATACTTCATTAGGATGTAGGAAATCATTATCAAGACCACTTTCAACATGCAAGGCTAGGTCAGGTGTGAGAACGAATCCTGTTTTTACAAAACAAATTTGACAGGTAATATTGTTTCTCTGATATACCTTCACTTTGTTCTTACAGCATCAAAAACTGCAAGAAGAAAAAGCTGCATGAGACTTAAGAATAGGATGAAAGTGGACACAGTTTGAGAAAACCTCAAGATAAAATATTTGCAGATAGCAAGCACGGAAGGGCTTATAGGTCTCAACGCATCGGCTTTTGTTCACCCTGTTTTGAATTACTGATCTTAATTAATCTAGTAATATGAATCTGCGTTCTAAGGCAGCACTCTTACTGCATTAAAATTCAAATACACAATCTTCTATTTCAATGAAAGAGAGCATTTAATTTTCTAATTGACTTTTAAAGTATTAAAATGCATAAAATATTAGTGATGGCTACAATCAGGAATATTTTTCAGTGACCAGATCAAAAACATCAACCATAATTGATCATGTTTGCTCTCAGTATTTATCTAAACAAAGCATCAGGTAATGCTTTTTTTGGTTTGGGGTTTGGTTTTTTTTTTCCCTTTCCTTAAGAGGAGGGTGGCCATGCAGGGAAGGAAGGGGAAGCGTCTCCTCCTCATCCCACACCATATCCAGCATATCCTCTGACAAAAGCAAGAATGTGCTGCACAATGACCGGCTGTACTCCACTGTTTCTCATTTAGCTGGTGTTAGCAACATATTAGCTCCCATCAGGTCAAAACACCACCCAGTTATAATTCTGGTTTTGCTGACATAAGCCCCAAAATTCAGATGCAGAGATAAACTGTATTAAGCAGAGAGCCAACTTAATTATTTCCTCTTTTAAACAAGCTTTAAGAAGATTGTTAAATATTTATTTTCACAAGCATGCAAGGATCGCTGAAGGTCAAAGACATCAGAGGTGTGATCCCTTCCTTATCATCCCTCCTTTGTATTTACTTCCCTGGAAGGAGGCCTCTCTGCCATCATACTCTTCTCCCCTCATCCATCACCCAGAACTCATCCTGATATTGTTCCTGTCGTTATCCCCCATGTCTCTGCCACCACCTTTCAGTTTCAGCCCCTCTCAGTGCTGCCAGTGAGGGCTGTCCCTTGTATTTCCACCCCGGAATTACTGATGCCTTTGTAGCTCTCCCACTCTCTGCTTCTGGTTCTTTCCTTGTTTCCCCTTTACCAGGAGAATGTCTCATCAGTTCAGACACCCCAAACTGTAACCTAATTACTAAGAGGACAGACCATGCAATTAATTTCATTAATTATTATTTTTATGCATGCAATAGCAGACCAGTATTGCAGGCATTAAAAATCTGGCTCAGATGCCTCTTCCGTATTTACGGGTTACACAAGGCCTGACATGGTGACGGAGCACAGGGTTGCCAAACACTTCTCCTACCCACACATCATGTAATTCAAGGGCGCAGTGACAAAGGCTTCAGTGAACCTGCTCCAGAAGCCTGTCCCTTCAATTCAAAGGGTAACAAAACAGTGAGTCTTTTTTGTCCCAACATAGAAAGGTATGATGGGCAAGGGCAAAGGACCTCCAGAATTAAAACAATGCAGGTGCAGCAGCTCTACTGACCACAAACCCCATGGTTTTCAGCGGTCATAGAACATCCTGAGTTCAAAAGGACCCACAAGGATCAAAATTCAACTCCTGGCCCTGCACAGAACAACTCAAGAATCACACCATACGTCCAAGAGTGTTGTCCAAATGTTTCTTGAGCTCTGTCAGGCTTTGTGCTGTGACCACTTCCCTGGGAAGCCTGCTCCAGAGTGCAACCACCCNCTCTGGGTGAAGAACCTTGTCCTGGTAACCAACCTAAACCTTCCCTGACGAAATTTCAGGCCATTGCCTTGGGTCTGTCACTGGTCACCACAGAAGAGACATCAGTGTCTGCCCCTTCTCTTCCCACCACGAGGAAGTTACAGACTGCAATGAGGTCTCCCCTCAGTCTCCTCTTTTCCAGTCTGAACAACCCACAAGACCTCAGCTGCTCCTGGTATGGCCTCCCCTCAAGGCCCTTCAAGATCCTTGTGTCCTTCCTCTGGACGCTCTAATAGCTTAATATCTTTTTTTATATTGTGGTGCCCAAAATTGCACCCAGGACTGGAGGTGAGGCCACCCCAGAGCTGTGCTTTGAGAGAAAATTGCCCAGAGACATGAAACACTCTGCTCTGTAAAGCAATAAAGTATCTCTGCAGATGGATTTCAAAAGAGTATTATTTTGACCTCTACTGTTCAAAATTTCCCTTAAATGAGGAAAACAAAGCTATCAACACCAGCCATAATCTGTAATCTTGATAGGCCATCTTGTGACCCTGTCCCCCTCTCCATCTCTGCAGATGGTTTGTTTAATGCTGCATTATGGAAAAGCTGACAATTTGAGCCACCTGCTGTGTACCAACATCCTGAAAGGAAAAAAGTTGGTCACCCCTCTACACAAAATCTGGTGAGAATTTCATCAGTGAATTTAATGGGGCATGATCAGTTCTCCCCTTGGCAGGACCAAAGGTCAAGCTCTATTTTATCCTGAGTTAGTAACAAGTGAACAGAAAAGTAAATTTTCAGAGTGTGCAGTTCTTAAACAAAACATTAGCCTGAGCACACACATGCGCTCAAAATTACAGTCCTCCTGCTCCTTTTGGATGATATATTTAGAAATCCTATTAGCTGGAGAGATCAACATTCTTATCTGAATTTCCAGGATGCTGTAACATGCAAAATTAGAGCAGCTCTCTTAAGTGGGTCAATTATCACTACTGCACTTACAGCAGCTTTTCCCCTCCCTCCCTGCAGCACCCGTAATGGGCATTTAGCACAAGGATTTACACAGATGTTGAGTTGACACACACCACAATGTAAAGGTCCCTTCCCCTTTTATATTTTCAGATTCTTAAAGGAACAAAGGAAATCACCCAAGTACAGAATCTCCACATTAAAATTACAGTCTCCCAGCAGAAAGCTTCAATGACTTCCAGAACAGGGCACCCCGCAGGATAATTCCAGTCAGCAATCACACTCACTGTTTTCCTGCCACATCTCAGTCAGGCACAAGTAAGGTTTACGACTTTCCCCTCCAAGGGACAAGAGGAGAACCTGAGGGCCAATAACCATGTCCCCAGCCCTGTCCCCCAGGGTGCAGGGCCACACAACCAGTTTGAAAGGCTTCAGGTTATTTTCTCCTCAAGAAGGAATTCTCTTTAAAAAACACTGCAAACCACCAGACACAAGTGGAGCAATTCAAGTACCCAGCACCACTTCAGACACTACAAAGACATCCAGAGGACCTAGGGAAATACAGGCTCTCCTGCAACACAGCTGGAGGCCAGGTGAGATATCTGAGAGGCTCCTCCTGCCTCATTGTCCCCCTGCTGCCCATCCGTGAGCAGCAGTAAGGGGATGCAGCACGGAAGAGGACAGAGCCACACAGTGGAATATAAACATCAATGAGCACATGGAAAGGAAAATTTTACTTTCCCACCAACTGGAAACATGAAACACGTCATTCTCTCAGCATCACAGTTGCTTTATACATATCTCTTTATAGGGAAAAAAACGTGTGAGGCAGAACTGCAAGTGAAAGATGATATGATTCTCCCTCATTCCTCGGAAAAGCAGACTGGATATGCAGGCTTCAAGTCACGAGCCCTGCTGTTGAAATTCAACAGGTCCAGCCCTGGCTGGAGGAGAGGGTGATGAAGAGAAATTAAGGTGCAGAAATTAAACTTCTATTGCTGTCCCCAGCTGCCCTCCTCCCTAGATCTCCAGCATTTTCTTGTGTGGTACTAAATAGGAATGATCACCCAAGCCAAGCATTACCAAACACCTAAGTCTTTGGAAATCTATGCAAATGACATGGGGCAACAACAGTCACACCCTATTTAAAGCAGCAATTTTTTCTTAATAGATGAAGCTCTTCCAGCTAAAATCCATCCACTGAAAAACACAGCAATTTTAAAACTTCATTTTGAAATTAAGTGAACAAGGCTTTTGCAAACTTTCAAGTCCAAGTAAGTGCTTCATTAGGAGACATTTCTTCACCAAAAATGTGGTCAAACATGGGAAACAGGCTTCCTAGAGAGGTGGCTGAAGCCCTCAGCCTGTCAGTGCTTAAGAAGCATTTGGAAAATGCCCTTAATAACATGCTATAGCTTTTGGTCAGCCCTGAATTGGTCAAGCAGTTGGACTGGATGATCGCTGTAGGTCAGTTCCAATTGAAAATATTCTGTTCAACTTAGTACAAAATAAGATCTTGGCATCTTTTACCACACAGTGAAATGAAGTAATTTGCCTCAGTAAATATTGTATGTATTTTAGCTGTGCAATTTAAAATCCATTTTTATTCTCTTATGTCCTTGTCACACTCCACACTTGAACAAGACACATTTTCAATGCAGCAGCAGTTAATAAAAAAAATGTAAAAGGTCAGTTACTAAAAAGAAAGTCCTTAACCAGAGAGAAATAGAAACTGGTTTTATTAACCTCCCTAACCACAGCTTTAAAATTTTCTTGATTAAAGCCTAATTTCAAAAGTTAACTTC